>JANVFP010000048.1:0-300472 GCA_027919835.1 Lentinula raphanica
TGAGCCCCATCATCGGAGAGGTAGTATTGTGGGTTCTCCGGATGGCCTGGTCCGTCTCCTTTTGCCTGACTCTGATAACCTGTTCAAAGTGAGGGTCGTTTGATATTCCTCGATCCACCTTCTTTTCTCTAGTGTATCCCATCCAGACAGTATCGAGTACGCCTTGAATGAGCGAACTTTGATGACACCGGGCTTGACAATTCCCTCACTGTCTTCTTCAATTTGTAACTCCAACTCTACCTCATCGTCAAATGCGACACCCTCTTCGGATCGCACGAACGCTGTAGCCACTGTAAGTAACTTTTCTTCGAATCGGTCTCCTAAGTCCTTGACCATGTCTACTAACTTTTCCTCCTTGGCAGTTTCTCATTGCTAGAGACTCAAAGCTATCCTCCTTGGGCCCGTTTTGCATGGGTACTCGACATCGCAGGCGCGAGATGGGGTCCACGTTTGAATGGGCGCGCCCTGCACGATGTATGATACGAAGGTTCGGTAAGCGGAGAACACCAAACCCCAAGTCAGAAGTCTCCGATTCACATTCTGAAATGTCCGGGTCCAGGTGAGCGCGGCATGATCTGTGATAGCAATGATCTTTTCTCCCTCAATGATAGGTTGAAACTTGATAAGAGCTTCCTTCAATGCTAAAGCTTCGCGTTCAGTAGGTGAATAGTTTCGTTCTGCCGACTGTAGTACGCGTGACCAATAGCTTATTACTCGCTCCACGTAGACGACAGTTTCCTCAAAGTTCGACTCCCAGATGCCGTTCGCGGGTATGTCCGAATCCTCTTTCACCAATTCCATAACTAGATTTGGGATAGGTTCTCCGTTCTGATAAGCTTTCTGCAGCTTTTCATAAATCTTCGTACCTCTCAAGTCCGATACCTGAATAGGTTGCACCTGTTGTACTATCCCTGCCAATCCATAGTCGCATGCATCAGTGTAGACTCGGTATGGCAAGCCGGGCATTGGATGTCCCCGGACTGGGGCTTGCGTAAGTACTTCCTTGCATAACTCGAAGCAAGCTGCTCAGCTTCTCCCCAGTGCCATTTTCGACCCTTCTCAACAGCGCGAAGAGTGGCGATGCGATCCAAGCATAGTAAGGCACATATCCGGAGAAATACACCATCATACCAAGAAAGTTTGAACCTCTTTTACGCTCTTCGGAGTCTCCAGTTCTACTATTGCTCTAATCTTCTCCTTATGCGTAGATAGTCCCAACCGTGAAACTTTCTGACCTAACAGTAGAAGAGATTGATAGGCGAAATGACACTTTCCAGGAGACAAGGTAAGCTTGGAGTCTTGTATTGCTTGTAAAATCTTATCGACGTGGGCTATGTGCTCTTCAAATGACTTCGAAATAGATAACGATATCGTCAATATATACCAGGGTGAAGATCCAAAGGTACGGCGCTAGAACCTTCTGCATTACGCGTTGAAAAACACTTGGACCGTTCTTGTATCCGAAAGGCATACGTTTGAAATGGTATAGACCGCGATGTGTTCGGAACGCTAACTTTTCCATGTCCTTTTTAGCTACAGGTAGCTGCGTGAATCCAGCGAGCGCGTCTAAAGTACTCAGGTATTGACTACCAGACAATGCATTCAGTATGTATTCCTGTCGTGGCAGAGGGAACTCATCACTAATGGCCATTTCGTTCAGCTTTCGCAGATCAATGACGAGTCGTGGCTTTGTTTTCCGCCAAACGATAAATACCGGAGCTGCCCACGGACTTCTAGACGGTTCGATGACATCTAATTTCAACCAGGCATCGATTTGTTTGTCAACAACTTCGCGATTGGCTGGCGATAACGGAATCGGTGGTAGAGCAATCGGCTTAGCGTTTGCTAACATTTGGTATTTCCACTTCCTCCTCGTAGTTTCCGAGTCGACCGTCTAACCCAAATGCTTCCTTGTGCCGGACCAGGACTTGTTGAACAATTCGGGCCTGTTCCTCGGGCAATTCCTTGCAAATATCGACCTCTTCCAAGAGTCGCTCACTACTTGTATTATCCTGCACTACTTCTGCAGTTTTAGGTCCTCCTCCAATGGCGGTTCAGCATACTCCTCCGGGTATCTCGATATCACTTCTGGGATTCCTCTCTAGCTTCGACTGACTTCTGATGACTGACGATACGGTTTGCTGTCTGTCTTCAATCGCAGCTATACTTTTCAATAGATGAACCTGAGCCTGAAACCTTCGTCGATCCTCCGGTGAAAACTCCTCGGGTTTATCCAGCCATCGACTAGCCTTGTGTCCCGTTCCCATTAGCTGTCCTCTACCTATCGTTATAGCTTCGTTTGAAAAGTTTGCTACTGGTATTCGAGGATTCTGCTTCGAAATCAAGGTATCCGGCGAACCGTAGATGTCTTCGTCATTTCGATTGGTGGTAAGTAATTTCTCAACATATAGCTCCTCGCAGCCTGAAGGGAAGTTTGCGCTGTTGCGCGGTTTTTCCGCGCAGGCGTGCAATGATCAAAAAGATCAACTTAGACCGTTGCATAGTATCAATAAGGACTGTAGTGAGCCCGAACTAGCAGTCAAACTTGTATCAGTATAAGCTAGGATACAGATCCTTTGGCAGGATCAGCCATGAATATCCACTTAGAGCTATTGCTCGCACCCTTGGTCGGGGATCCTTCAAGAAGGCTGACTACTGGTACGAGCACACCAAGGGAATATCGACTTAGTATCAAGATCTGCCGGATCGGCACAACTGAGTTTGGTACTTGGCTGTGATGACGGAAATTTCACTTGATCTAGCAGATCAGACACGATGAGGACCTATCCGGACGAGTTACCACACGGAAACCCTACGCAAAGTAGCGGAAACCGTCGGAAACATGATGATCTAGTATTTCCGTGGCAGTACGGGTGAAACCCGCAGCGGAAACACGCATATGTTCAAGTTCTAAACTGGGATATAGCGTATGCTATGTACAGCTTTGACCAGTACTCACGGAAACGCGCGGAAACCTACGGAAAACACTTCTGAAGCATTTATCTGCATTGTCCGCTCCGGAACACCAGGCTATATGCATACCGTTCGAAAGCTACGGACCAGACCTACCTGATCCGCGAGATCAACCGCTGTTACGAGTCTATCTCAGTAACTTGGGAAGACCACTACCATTCCGCGGAAGCAAATTCGTCGGAAACACTTGAGCAACACAGGCAGGAGCCACTCTGACGAGTTAGGCACCCTAGCATGTGGATGCCGCACAGACCATGGTCGGAACTTGCTTGGTCTTCTAGATCTGGCGAAAGTACGACGAAATACGGACAAGTTTCATCTTTTTCTCTGTTTTCTTACTATTTCCTTGCGTGTTTGTATCGTTTCAGTCATATTTTACTATTTAAGTGTATATTATCGGACTCCGTCCGTAGAAATAGCTAGATCTACTAGATCAAGGACAAATACGGGTATTGGACTTTTCGTAGTGTACTTAAAGACCTGTATCCGCACAAATGAAACAAGTTTCGCGCCCAGATCTCTCTGAACTGGTAATCCTTTTCATCCATACGTGGGAGTAAAGGCTTCTAAGCCGTACCGGACCTTGCAGATTAAGTGTGTTACTTCATCGCGATAAGCCCGACTTTTGAGTGGTTTGACTTGGTGTCTGTCACTTGCTAGTTGAAGGTAGACTCCGTTCCGGAGATACAGAGGACTTGGTCTCAGGTTGTGCCGAGTGAACGTGCAGAGTTTTGGTGGCTCTGTTCAAGTTGACACGTAGTGATTGGTGATCTGCGTGATCTTCGAGGTTTTACTGAGAATAGTGATCAGTACTGCTTCACCCGGGAGCGGAATCGATTGGTCTACCATAACGTCTGGTACCCCGTTGCTTTCCGAGCCTAAAAACCCTTATCCGAGTGGAAGCCACTCAAAACAAACCCCTTAGTCCAGATCTTACGACTGGTATATCCGTGTCACTTCGTTCTGCTGACCAGTATTGCTGATCTAAAAGATCTTACAAGACTGCGTTCGACTTGAGATATAAGATAGTGCGGAATCTCTGACAACGCCCCACACCTCGCTATAAATACAATTTGATTGACGAATCCGTGAAGTCGTACTCTGTGTTCGTGCTAAGTGACCTGTCATAAGGCATTATACTAAGAACCGACTTTATACCTCGTTATCTGGAGCCCACCGCGAGGGGTGGAATCTATATTTTGGTCGAACTCGAGAAATCTTCTTGATTTCTCAAAACTACTGCCTTTGATCGAATTTATTTGATCATTAAAAATAGCTCCAAGAGCTACTCGGACTTCGAAGAACGCGGGCTCAGCAGATTTCTTTGATCCAGCGATACAAGCTTCAGATCAGCGAAAGCGCGCAACAAAGAAACCCTCTGTACCTGTTTACGATCCGAGAAACCTCGGAAGAGCGAGTACTAGCAATCCAGATAACGGGAGAGCTCCTAGACCATCTTCGGAACAACCAGTAACGAAGAGATCTAACGTAGTGCCAGGAAACGGTAGACAGAAGGCAGCTACTGTTGGACCAGATCCGCAATCTAGTTCAGATCCTACATTACAACCCGAACCATTTGATTTGATACGACTGTTTTTACCCAACAATATGTCCGAAGTACATAACGGAAATGATCAGGGAGCCGCGGGAGCGAATGCTAACGCACCAGCAAACCCGGCTGCCCAACAAAAACGACCGGAGGATCAACTCGACATCATAAGGATGCTCGGTCCTCCTGAACTGACCCCTGCGGAACAAGCAGAGTATAACAATACCAAGTTTCCGCTTACGCACAAAACTGCTATGATCCTGGACTTGGCCAATCCGAGCATGATCCCCGAGTGGGTGAGGTTCTGTTTGAACACGTTCCAGGCTACGGAAGTTACCTCCGAGAAGGTGAAGATGCAAAAGATCTTTTCTTGGATGACCCTTCAGACCAAGCAGGCTCTCGAGCATCTTCCCGGCGCGCAGGAGGGAAGGGAAGACGCGGATTGTTTCCTGCGTTCCCTGTGTGAAAGATTCCCGGCATCTCTAGGGAGACCAATGGGTTCGAAGAATACGCTCTTGCAGATCGTACAGAACTATGCTCCTTTGGGTGTCCGGGACGGAGATAGGTTGCTCGGATATTGTCTGTTGATGGAGGTAGAAGCCAATAAGTTGTTGAAACCGCCTCCGGCGATAGGAAACACGGAATTGGTGTCTCTTTTCCTGTCAGCATTCGATGACGAGTTACGGAAAGCTGTGAACCGTAAGGTTCAACAGCAGGTACCTGCTTTCCGCGTAGAGAAACGTCGGGTCGATGATCCATATCTGTTCATAGAGTACAAGGAAGCAGCAGAGGCCGTAGCAAGGCACCCACCCTTGGAATCGTTGTACCGGACGGTAACAAGTCGGGATGGTGTGGTCTTCAATGCGGAAACCCACTCAAGAGGAGGAGTATACGTTCCGATTGGTGGTCCTCCGGTGATCAAAGAAGAAGTACCGGATCTCTCGCATTTCTTCCGGTCTCCAGCTAAGCCCGTTGAAGTGAAACGTGAGGCTTCCGAGGAAACGGAAAGAGCACTAGCTGCAAATAGGGACCAGTACAGTGTGTTGGTCAAAGATTTGGGAGCACTTAAGGCTACCTACAAAGAGGAACTTGAGACGTTGGCTCAAATGCTGGCTAACATCAAGACCGGAAATGTTCAACCTGCGCAACGGGTGCAGCCCCATACTGTCGCTTCTGGTAGTGGTAATCCCGGAAACAGTGGGCCTCCCCGCGGAATCATTAACACGAATCCGAATAATGCACAAGGTCAAAGGTCTGAGATGTTGTGTTTCCTTTGTCGGGAACCGAACCATATGATGCAAAGTTGTCCAATGTTCTTGGAACTCTTAGGGAAAGGTTGGATTATGCGTGATCCGCAAGACCCAAAGCGTCTTAAGTTGAAGGATGGGTCTCCGCTACCGAACAACTTCGGAAGTGAGAGTAGATACCAAAAGATCATGAAATATGGTCAGGCCAAAGGATGGCCCGAGGTTTCGACGATGATGAACGAGATGATCCCGGACAATGAGGATTACTCGGAACAGTTGGCCGGATCCCCAGCTTGGATGGTCATTGCTAATCTGGCGGAGATGGTGCAAGGGAGATCTAGCAATGGTGTGGCTACGGTGTACACAAACGAGTCGGGAAACTGAGGAATCCAATGATTGAGTTGACCTCTGGGCCAAGGACACGGTCTCAGCAACAGGCAACAACTCATGAGGGTGCCCCAAAGCCTAACTCACCAAAAGCAATACCTGCCGTCAAGAATAAACGCTTTGACGGGGTGCATATACCCATAGATCGAAATAACCCTAGTAAAAACAAAACATCCGAAAAACCGAAGTCCAATCCGGACAATTCTACGCCTAATCATGACAGATCTGCTGGATCAGACCCCGATTCTTCTCAATCACTGAGGGAAGCGGCTTTGGAAAGGATACAGTCAGTGACCATTGACGATTTAACGGATGAGAGTGCGTTAGGTTCGGAACGCGAGCCTGATCAGACAGATCAACGGAAATCGAAGCAAGTACGATTCCGCGATCCGTCACCTCCTCGTACGGAAAATCCGAGAAGACCATTTGATGATGTTCAGCCCAGAGAAGTTACACCTCACCCTCGAAATCAACCAAAGCCGGAAAAGATACCTGAATCTAAGGGATCTTCGAAGGCACCAAAATACAGGCTGCAGAATGAACTGTTCACGCCTGGTCTAGAGGAAGAGCTTGCTGACCGGATAGTGCGAAAGACGATTGAATTGACTTCTTCCGAAGCTTTACAGCTTTCGGGGAAGATCAGGCAGATCGTAGCACGAAAGATACGGAATAAGCGAGTACTTCCGCAAGATCGAAAGAAAATGCTGCTGAACGTGGCTGATCAACAAGATCTAGCTACGGAAACACTTTCAAATGATGATTCCGAAGACGAACAAGTCATTTCCGTGGATGATCTAGCATTACCCGAAGCTTGGGCTTTTGAAAGATTATCTGAGGATCGGGATGGGATGAAAGCAGGAGCGTTTGTTCAAGTAGATCCAGTAGAATCATTCTTAAGTGATGTCGACGAGAATGATGAACGACGAGATATGACCATAGTTGCTACCATAGGCAATGGTCTCCGTGCAGTGTGGCCTGTTGTGAATGATCGGGAAGATCTCGAAGTAGAGAACCTCCTGGACTCAGGATCACAGATAGTCGCAATCGATATGAGCGTGGCGTTAGGCTTAGGTCTAGGTTGGGATCCCGGAATCACCATACAGATGCAAAATGTACATGGCGGGATCGCTCGGACCAAAGGTTTAGCCCGAAATGTGCCCTTTCGATTTGGACCAGTCACAGTGTATTTACAGTTACATGTTCAAGAAAAGGCGCCCTTCGAAATACTGTTGGGACGTCCGTTTGATGTGTTAACTGAGAGTGTCATTCAGACATTTGGATCGGGTGATCAGGAACTTACGATTACGGATCCGAATACTGGAAAACGGTATACCATGGGTACATATCCGAAAGGACATGGACCGAGAGCACCAAGAAAGGTGGTGGAACGAAAAGTATCACAGCCAACTCAACAGTTGCAACCCGAATCAAGACGGGAAGACACTCACGAGGAGGCAGAGAAAGTTCCGCAACCAAATTTTTGAATAACCTCTGGGATCTGAGTAGCGACCAGGGAGAGGTAGAAATCGCTCTTAGTGGGTACTGGGATGCTCAAGCGGAGGAAGTGGTTATCGAGTCGAATCAGGTGAAACGAGGTACCTTCTCAGATGAAGAATTAGCGGACGTGTATGTACAGTGCTGTCTGCCAACGATCGAGAAGTCGCACCCCGGAATTGCCGAAACCATATCACTATACCTGAACAAAGGTGTAGATCATCAACAAAATCGTGTGATCAACCCATGGAAGGAAGGATTTAGAGCTGATCCGACCGTTGAGGACCTGAAGGAGACCTTTTACCAGTCCATGACAAAGGACGTTAGGTGGAAAGACTTACACGGGTTAACTCGTCCATATGATAACACGGAAGATCTACCAGATCAAGTAGATCAACCAAAAGATGCGGAATTGTCTTCAATGACCCAAGATTTGGAGGCTGCGATGCATCGTGTTAAGCTCTGGGAACTCAAGAACGAGACGATTGACCAGCATATATGCGCATATAATGATGTGTTTTTGCCAGATCAGCCAGTTTCGGTCTTCGGTTCTCGAAAATATAAGCCTGTAGCGGTGAAAGTTCGCCCTGTCAAGGCTGATCTACCGGAAGAATTCCGTGTGCGGAGACACATTTACGGGGATCCTTTGGCTGATCTGCCAGATCTCCCAACTCATCCTCCGGAATTCACGCCGGGTATTCGGTATACGCAAGAACGGAAAGAGATCATCGAGAAAAACCATGCGGAAGGTTTCCTTACGGAGGAGGAGATGAAGCTAGTTCATCATATGATGAAGTTGCAGGAAATGGGTTTTGCTTGGGAAGCCTCCGAGGGCGGAACATTCAGAGAGGACTTCTTTCCTCCCGTGAAAATTCCGGTCATACCTCATGAGCCCTGGGTCGAACGAAATATTCCAATTCCTCCCGGAATCTTCGAAAAGGTTTGTAAGATCATCAAGGATAAGATTGATGCTGGAGTTTATGAACCATCTTGCTCGAGCTATCGTTCAAAATGGTTTTGTGTGGTCAAGAAGGATGGAACGAGTCTTCGTTTAGTACATAGTTTGGAACCCTGAACAAGGTGACCATTCAACACTCCGGGATTCCTCCTGCTACCGCGGATATTGCTCGTCATTTTGCGGGTCGTGCCTGTGGTGGTTTGTTGGATATCTATGTGGGTTATGATGAACGACCACTCGATGTTAGTTCGCGAGATCTGACGACATTCCAAACTCCGTACGGACCACACCGTCTCGTAAAGTTGCCTATGGGTTGGACGAACTCTGTTCCGATATTCCATGACGATGTAACTTACATGATGCGAGATGAAATTCCGGAATATACTATTCCATACGTCGATGATGTTCCTATCAGAGGCCCCGGGACTCGTTATGAATTACCGGGTGGCGGATACGAAACTATCCCTGAAAATCCTTTGATCAGACGGTTTGTCTGGGAGCATCTCCAAAATGTGAACCGAATCATTCAGCGGATGCGGTATTGTGGCGGAACCTTCTCGGGACCTAAAGCATTCCTGTGTTGCGCTGAAACTGTCGTGGTTGGACACCGTTGCACGTACGAAGGACAGAAACCGGAAGATAGAATCGCAACTACGGTTCTGACTTGGCCTCCGTGCTCTTCTAAGACACAGGTCCGAGCCTTTCTGGGAACTGTTGGTCAGCTCCGAATGTTCATTCACAATTACGCTAAGAAAGCCTCACCTTTGACCAAATTAACGGCGAATATTCCGTTTGAGTGGAAGGATGAGCATGTCATAGCCATGGACCTGTTGAAAGACGGAGTCCGTAATGCACCAGCCTTAAGAGTCATAGTATATGACTGGGAAACACACTTAGCAGTGGATAGTTCTTACATGGGTACGGGATTTTACATCTATCAGATTGATCCTGTAGATCAGACGAAGATTTACTATAATTACTTCGGATCCATCCCGTATAATGAACGTGAAGCTCGGTTTTCTCAATCTAAGCGTGAACTCTATGGTCTGAAGGTTGCTCTCCGAGCAACACACTATCTTCTTTATGGATGTCGGAAACTCACGGTGGAAACGGATGCTAGTTATATACAAGGAATGCTTGAAAATCCGAGTAGTGGTCCAAACGCTACGATCAACCGTTGGATTGAAGATATCCGTAAATTCCATTTCGATTTGATTCATGTCAAAGGAGCAACCTTTGGACCTGATGGTTTGTCTCGAAGACCTCCGGGAGGTTGGACTACCCCTCGTCGGGAAACCGAAGAGGATCTAGCAGAAGATGCAGATGACTCCAACAACGTTAGGTTCTTCAAAGCGGACGAAGCGGACGATCCATTGCCTTTTGAATCATTCAAAGATCATATAGATCCCCGGACAGGATACTTTTGCGAGACCATTGAAGATGAGTTTGCGGAAGATCTTCAAGTTGCCCGGGAGGAAGAGATCCAGCATGCATTCCTCAAAGAACGTTTAGAGGCCTCGGGAATGCCTTTGACCTCTCAGTTTCTGCAGTATACTGCGATCCCCGACAATGCTACGTGGGGACCTGATCACAAATACCCGATATCTCATAGATCGGATGGCGGAAATCGTCTAGATCAGCAGTTACCGGAAATTCAAGCATGGCTTAAGGACCCGAATGCTGAGCAATTCGCGAAGTTGGACAAAAGACAACGAGCGGAAATGGACCGGAAAACACTGTCCTTTTCAATAGACTCGGAAGGTCGACTGTTCCATCGGAAGCCATCCACAGATCAACTGCGTTTAGTGGTGGAACCGGAAAAACGAATGTATCTATTGCACAGTGCACATGATGCCTTAGGACACAAGGGTACATACGCTACGAAAGACTTCTTAGAAAAGAGGTTTTGGTGGCCTGATCTGGAGAAAGACGTGGAGTGGTATGTGAAAACATGTCAAGCCTGCCAAGATCGACTTAGGTCTTTGGTACGGATCCCTCCAACGGTGACCTTCACGCCATCCTTGTTCCAAAAGATACATATCGATACTATGGTTATGTCTCCGGCCAGTAATGGTTGTAGGTATATCGTTCACGGAAGGGATTCCTTGTCGAGTTGGTCGGAAGCTAGGGCACTGAGAGTGGAAAACGCGAGATCACTCGCGGAATGGTTCTTCGAAGACATCATATGTAGATGGGGATGTCCGGAAATCGTGGTCTCGGACAATGCACCACAGATGAAGCTTATGTTGAGATGGCTCGAACAGAAATACGGGATCCGTGGAATACAGATATCGCCTTACAATTCACAAGCTAACGGAAAGATTGAGCGTGCTCACTTTGATCTGAGACAAGCACTTGCGAAAGCGTGTGCGGGAGATCTGTCAAAATGGTACTACTTCTTGAAACCGATACTTTGGGCTGATCGTATTACTGCACGGAGAGGTTTAGGCTGTTCACCATACTTCGTAGCTACCGGTACGGAACCTCTGCTACCTTTCGATATTGTTGAATCTACATATTTGGTCAATCCACCAAATCGAATACTATCACGGGAAGAGTTACTGGGCTTCCGGGCTCAGGCTCTTTCCAAACATCGTTCCTTCGTCGAGAACATGAAATCACGGATCGACGAGAACAAACGTCGAGAAGCGAGAGCTTTCGAGGAAAAGTACAAGTACACCATTAAGGACTGGGATTTCAAACCAGGTACCTTAGTACAAGTACGGAACACCGCCATCGAGAAGAATTTGGATCGGAAAATGTACCTTCGATATCGTGGACCTATGGTTGTTATCCGGAGGACCCGAGGAGGCGCATATATCATTGCGGAAATGGATGGCACTGTACTTAAAGACAAAGTGGGTGCTTTCCGTGTGATCCCGCATCATGCTCGTTACGAACCAATTGAACTGCCGGAAAATATACATGATCTGATAGATCTGTCGCCCGAGCAGTTAGAATCCATGGTACAGGATGAGGAAGACGAACCTGAGGAAGTGGAGGACTTTATTTTCAGTACTGCCCCTCGAATAAACATTTCCGGTGATGATCAGTCGAATTCCGTTGAACCACCACTGGTTCCGCCTGTTGAACAGCTTGATCCGGAGGATCTGAAGGCTGCGGAGTCCGAAGATCAAGAGGAAGAGGCGAATCCGCCCCTACCAAATGGTCCACGACGAAGTGGTCGACGGAAATCTTTCTAAACATGCCTGATCCAACAGATCAGTTAGTTTGGGGGAGTTTTCGCGATGTTTCAACTTATTCTATCTCAATAATCACTCGAGGAATTTAGTTGCCACTGGATTACCTCAAAAACTACCAATGATACTTGACTTGACAAAAGTACAGGTATAAAAATAGGCGACAGGGCAGAATGAACGATGATCTAGATGGTCAGCCTCGATAAGCACTTGCTTAAGGTGCGGAGCGTGGCCCTTGCATTGCGGGATCCTCTAAGTCTGTCTGCGCAATTTTAATTACGGGTGGCAGCGACGGTGGTGCGGAAAACACGTACACCTCTTCAACGTCGGCAGGAGTCATGGTGGTGTCCTCGTCTTTGGGCAGAGGTTCACCAGCCTTCCGAGCAGCCCTGGCGTTGTCGATGATCCGTTGACTAGCCTCCCCACGGTGTGCATAGAAACGAGCTTTCATAACACAGTCGAAGAGTTGGTCGTATGGAAGTTGATGAAGGCATTGTACTGTTCTTCGGTGTACGATTCAACCTCCGGGTTGTGGGCGAGTCCGATGTTGTGAAGAAGTTGCACGAGATCTCGATGATCTGTATCGTCGGGGGTACCTGTAACGATAATCAGTAACACGAAGCTTGCGGAAGGTCTCCGGACTATGCAAAACGAAATTATCTAACGGAAAATGCGTGATCTAGCAGATCAACGAGTTTCCGTAGAAGTCCGTACGAAAAAGCGGAAAATGGAAGTGGTACTCACTAGTATCCGCGAGTTCCAACGAATACTTCACCCTCTTAATCAGATCTTCACCAACAGCACGAGGCTGGGAGATCGCGTTACAGCGTGCACAGTACTATGTGCTTGAGGAGACAGAGCCCGCTCAGTCTCATCACCGTCCGCGGGACCAACATCGCGTTCGGAACGTTTGCGCTTGCTCTTGGTCTTGGACGACCTCGGAGTGTCATCGTCGTCAACGGTGTCGCGCTTTTTGGTTTTGGTCTTAGCCTTCGCAGGAGTAGAATCCTCGACTTCGTCAGCCATCTATGGCACGGGTTAGTCATAAACTTGTCTGATCTACAAGACCAGCCACGTACAGAGACATCCTGATCTGCCAGAGCAGCCGGTTCGTCGTCAGGGGATTTCTTCTTGCTTTTAGAACGAGTAGAGGGCCTGGTAGGAGGAGGAGGAGTCGCGTCCGCGGTCTTCTTCCCCTTCTCGCCTTTTTCACGTTCCTCCTTGGCGTGCTTGATCCTTTCGTCCATACCAATGATATGATCGATGACGAGTTCAGCACGACGAGGCTGGATAAACCGTTAGCAGCTGATCTAACAGATCAACGTACCATACTTACCGGAGGGTCATACCGCGGAACAGGAACACCCATACGCAGTGATTCTTGCATTTCAAAACGTTGCTCGCGGGGACTACGGAAGTGGCCTCGCATGGGAAGTCCGCGGCCTCGTAAATGGTTAGCAAGTGCGCCTCGAGGACCTTTTGGAGGTGAAGGACCATGTTCTGCAAGATCAGCATCCTGGGACCTTTACTTAGTAAATGAATCTTCGTAAACAGTTGCGGAAACGCACCACCTCGGCCATGAACTTGGCGTCAGCATCGGAAACTGCTGGATCTACTGGATCAGTCGCAACTTCCTTGCCTTTCGACTTGGATTTCGACGGTCCTTCAGGATCTGCAGGTGGAACACTAGGTCCGCGAGTACTGACAGCAGGAGAACCCTGTCTGCCTTGGTCCTCACGGAGCTTTTTGCGACGAAGGTCGTTCAGCTGAATGTAGAAACTGACGATCTCTGCGTTTTTCCCTCCCTCCTCCGAGAGTTTGGGAAACTGCTTAGGGATCTCGTCACGGATCGTGCGGTACGCATTCACGGCGGAAAGTAATTCCTCCGCGAGATTGTCGTACGCCCGCAGATATTCCTTGTTCATACACGCAGCGTCGCGGGACACTCGAATGAGCTAACGGAAAATGGTTAAAATTGCTAGATCTAGCAGACCAGACGGTTTCCGTACCAAATGAGTGTATGCGCAACGGACATCGTTCAGAAAGATCGTTTTGTTGGACGTGGTGAACTCGACCTTGTCCTTGCTAGAACTGTACTTGGCACCTTGCCAGGCCAGGCTTTTGTCATCGCTGACACGAGCAGCCCAGTACTCCGCGTCGACGCACCAGTTGGCAAAGTCAGCTTCAAGCGAGATAGGGAGATTGTGGTACTCGAAGTTGGGAGCCATTTTTTTCGTTGAGTTGGGAGTCGGATCTCTTAGATCAAGGGCTTTTATACCTTTTCCGATGCTCCGGGTCAGCAGGGGACTGCTGAGCTTTAGTTTGGGGGAGGGGACACACGGTGTTTCAAGAATTTTCGGAATTTCAGAAATTTTCATGAAAATTTTACGAGATCTAAAAGACCTGTGCTCATTGACAGTTTAAGCATGCGTACAACGCAAAGACTTAGATCTAAAACCGACGCAGATTGCAAATTGTAAATCCCAATGGATTTAACAAGCCATCTGAGGCTGCAACCACCAACTTGATAACCGAAGAAATAACATTGATGAGCCTGATCTAGCTGATCAAAATGAT
This sequence comes from Lentinula raphanica, assembly GCA_027919835.1. Lineage (NCBI taxonomy): Eukaryota > Fungi > Basidiomycota > Agaricomycetes > Agaricales > Omphalotaceae > Lentinula > Lentinula raphanica. The sequence goes on from JANVFP010000048.1 coordinate 14,386, forward strand.
CTAGCAGATCAAGCGGAACTTCGGTTCAATAGACAACGGGAGAGTACGGCAAAAGCCTCAGCAAGGACACTGACTGGCTGAAGCAAACACTTAGAAGGACACAGTAGGATCAGAAAATACTTATAGTGTCCTTCAGGTGGAAGTGAAGAGGGAAGACCTAAGCTCAGAAGCTATCTTAGAAGGAGCTCAGAGGATTGAATGTTGCACTTAGGGACTCTTCAGGAGAGCTCAGACAAGTAGTGGACAGGATAAAGAAAACCCAGACGGGTATTGACATTCGCGGATCTGCTACAGGTGCTACTCAAAAGAAAATCAGGAGCAAACGATGTACGGAAAAGCTAGAATCGATCAAAACAAAAGTAGCTGCAGTCTGGCTCTACGATAAGAGTCCGATCACTACACTACTAGGTTATGAGACGAGGTACGAGCTAAGTCTGTTCATCTCCCTCCGCCAGGTCATCGTCACCGTCTCCCTCGCCGTCGTCGTCGTCAGCATCCGGGTCGGCCATTAACTCTTGAACGGCGGCAATGCTTGCTGAACCACCTTCTGCGTCCATGTCATCGTCAGGAACCGTCACGGATGGAGGAGGTGCAGAGGTAGAAGGAGTCCTGAACCCAGGAGACGAAACGAAGTTAACGGGGATACCGGCGGCGGGACGACGGCGTGATTTCAGCCCTGGTTCATCCGAAACCGTGGTAGGCTTCAACGGAGAAGGCGGAAAAGAAGATTGGGTGGAACGAAGGGCCACGGCTTGAGACTGGTCAGAGGATTCCGGGGGGGGAGGCAGGTGTTCGCGCATAAACGCCTCCAAACGAGGAATGTCCTCCGGATTGCTGAGGTAGTCTATAAGGTTACAGGCGGAATTCCAGCCAAAAAGGGTCGCTAGCCAGGTCAGAGTATCGTAGTCCAAGGGAAGGTTCGGGTTGTCGTCAGCCCATCGAGAAAGGACCACGTTTAGATCGAAGCTGGAGTCCCGGACCTTCTGCATGCCTTGTAACAACGCTTGCTGGGCCTCCTGAAAAAGGGGAGCGAAAGAGTTCTGAAGCTTGGTGATACGGTCCAACGCGGTAGCATATTGTTCGAGGGAAGCGGAATAACCTGAGTTGAAGAAGTCAGAGACAGAGGTCGATGAGAGAGGGCAACAACGAGTGGTACTTACCATCAGGATAGCCTTGGACATGATTGTAAATAGCGAGGAAACGGTCACGATGCTCGTCTAAGGAGAGGCAGCTTGGGCAAGAGCGATGTGTGCCATTGCACTGGCGACAGGCTCCGCCATGCTTCTCACTGGCCTCACAGATCTCTCCGCGACTAATGCAGGTGATACAATTGTTCGTCGAGTACAAGGACTCCGGGGAAGGCAGGGTACGGGTGTTGTTAGGCCACAAAAACCTGGAACTGGCGTATCCGAAACGGCTTAAGCCCTGCAATGAGAAAGTGGTGTCCCCGATGGTGGCAAAAGCACCGAAGTTTTTCAATTCCTCGGTAATCTTCCACTTGGGAGCACGCAGGAATGGAATCTTAGCCCCGCGTTTGTTGGTCTCCACTGTCTTAGAAATCAACTCGGAGAAGGGAGTTTTAGGCGTAAAGTGAGGGTTCGTAAGAAACTGGGAATGGGCGGAGGTCTTTGTGTCGTCCCCATTAAAATAGTCCGGTTCCCCTTCTTGTATACGGAGGGGCTCCTCCTCCTTAGAGGGGGAAGACTCCTCGATGGCAGGAGAATCAGCACGAACCTTGCCTGCGGCTTTCTGCGTACGACGCTTTTTAGCCGGAGGGTCGGGAAGTGACACTTCAGGCTTAAATTCCATGGGTGAGCGAGGGCGCTTGGAAGAAGGAGGTGGTTCAGGAATCTTTCGGAACTCCTCAGGGATCTTCGGCTTCGTTTTGGCCACCCGGGCGATGCTCTGTCGAATCAAGAGGACATCGGGTTTACCAGGAGCCTTGAAGAGATCAGAGGGTGGTTCGTCCTCCTCGGCCTCAACGACTGACGAAACGACTGGCCGGTGGCGAGCGAGTCGGCGAGGTTGAAGGGAAGAAGAGGCAGGTGAGGAAGGATTATCAAAATCCGGTGATGGTGGGCGAAGTCGCGTCTTACTGCCGAGCGGGGACGGAGGAACGGGAGCAGGAGCAGCAACGACGACAGTGTAAGCCGGATCCGGTCGTAACACTCGTTTGGAAACAGGATGGGTAATCTGGTCAACGGAGGAACCTTGGCTGACCACCGTCAGTAAAAGCTGGCCCTCCCGAGTAGAAGGATCGAACGGGATGGGGATGGCGAGGTCCTGCAGGTCAAAGATTTCGGTTATATCCTCCTAGTGGCAAGACAGAGTCAGTAAAGCTGGGAGATAGAAACGGGGATGGTACAAACCATCAGGCGATCGCGGGTCCGAGTACTCATTCCAGGACCGTCTCGAATCTTGGAGTTGTAAACGCGCGCGGCGTACTCAGCCTCAGTCAAATGCTCTTCACAGAATTCGCAAATGAGGATGACGAGGATGGGAGCGACCAGCGGACAGTTGTGGGCACCATGCCAAAATAACTGGTAATATTGCTGCAGACAGGGAGTAAGCTATAGCCGCGGAGGCAGCCAGACGAAAAGAGAACCTACCAAGCTATGAGAGAAGTTGGGCAGGTCAGTGAAAGCAATCAAGCGACGATGGATTTCGGTCTTGGCAAGATGTCCTCGAATGAGGCGGGAAAATCCACGGTGCAGGAAGGAGAGAGCCTGGAACAGTTGGAAAGCTTCCCCAGATGAGGTGAAACCAGTTGAGAAGGTGGAACAGAATGTGGTCAGTTGGGGAGGGTAAAAGGTAGTGAGACGAGAATCATTAGTGTCCTGTTCCGCCACCGCCTTGAAATCGACCTCCTCTGGATGTGTATAGCGCCGAAGACTGAAAGCAGGACTGGCTGTGTTGGGAAACTGCTTCCACCGATTTACGAGCAGGGAGCACTCCTCGGCGGAGGCAGGAAGAAACAGGGCTGAGGAGTCGTTGGCCAGTTGGCCCACCTCCCGAATAGCCCGGTCGAAGTGAATGTGGTGGACGGCGTCGACGTCGAGTACGTCTACCGGACGGACGGATAATTTCTTCCTGGCGGTGGTCGCAGCAGAAGAAGTGGTAGTGGGTTTAGGTACGGGACGTTTAGACGAAGATGCCATCGTATCGAGGACGTGGATAACGATGGGGAGAGGCGAAGGAAGAAACGAACTTAGAAAATTTTCCAAGTCCGTTGAACCTTTGTCAGCATTTGCTAATCCCAGGCCTAGGCACTGGGATAGTATGTAAAATGTTGAAAAGAAGTTGTTTCGAGGAAGTGTGTATGTGATGTGATAGAATTGGAAGCGTGATTTACGTCATGATATCACACTCGGAAATTAAGCGCCGATAACAAACCGAGGACTTAGCGTTTTCGACAAGAGGACAGCGGAGTTGTTGGTACGGGTGCTAAGATCAACGGATCAACTTGATCTGTTAGATCACCGGGTATAATCAGGTCAGAATGTTGCGGAAAGTGATTGATCTGTTGGATCAGCTACAGTGCCACTCCTTTCGAGGGATACGAGCCTACACTACCCATAGCGATGACCGGGGACGGTCAGATCTTTAGTTTGGGGGAGATGTTGCGCGGTTTTTCCGCGCAGGCGTGCAATGATCAAAAAGATCAACTTAGACCGTTGCATAGTATCAATAAGGACTGTAGTGAGCCCGAACTAGCAGTCAAACTTGTATCAGTATAAGCTAGGATACAGATCCTTTGGCAGGATCAGCCATGAATATCCACTTAGAGCTATTGCTCGCACCCTTGGTCGGGGATCCTTCAAGAAGGCTGACTACTGGTACGAGCACACCAAGGGAATATCGACTTAGTATCAAGATCTGCCGGATCGGCACAACTGAGTTTGGTACTTGGCTGTGATGACGGAAATTTCACTTGATCTAGCAGATCAGACACGATGAGGACCTATCCGGACGAGTTACCACACGGAAACCCTACGCAAAGTAGCGGAAACCGTCGGAAACATGATGATCTAGTATTTCCGTGGCAGTACGGGTGAAACCCGCAGCGGAAACACGCATATGTTCAAGTTCTAAACTGGGATATAGCGTATGCTATGTACAGCTTTGACCAGTACTCACGGAAACGCGCGGAAACCTACGGAAAACACTTCTGAAGCATTTATCTGCATTGTCCGCTCCGGAACACCAGGCTATATGCATACCGTTCGAAAGCTACGGACCAGACCTACCTGATCCGCGAGATCAACCGCTGTTACGAGTCTATCTCAGTAACTTGGGAAGACCACTACCATTCCGCGGAAGCAAATTCGTCGGAAACACTTGAGCAACACAGGCAGGAGCCACTCTGACGAGTTAGGCACCCTAGCATGTGGATGCCGCACAGACCATGGTCGGAACTTGCTTGGTCTTCTAGATCTGGCGAAAGTACGACGAAATACGGACAAGTTTCATCTTTTTCTCTGTTTTCTTTACTATTTCCTTGCGTGTTTGTATCGTTTCAGTCATATTTTACTATTTAAGTGTATATTATCGGACTCCGTCCGTAGAAATAGCTAGATCTACTAGATCAAGGACAAATACGGGTATTGGACTTTTCGTAGTGTACTTAAAGACCTGTATCCGCACAAATGAAACAAGTTTCGCGCCCAGATCTCTCTGAACTGGTAATCCTTTTCATCCATACGTGGGAGTAAAGGCTTCTAAGCCGTACCGGACCTTGCAGATTAAGTGTGTTACTTCATCGCGATAAGCCCGACTTTTGAGTGGTTTGACTTGGTGTCTGTCACTTGCTAGTTGAAGGTAGACTCCGTTCCGGAGATACAGAGGACTTGGTCTCAGGTTGTGCCGAGTGAACGTGCAGAGTTTTGGTGGCTCTGTTCAAGTTGACACGTAGTGATTGGTGATCTGCGTGATCTTCGAGGTTTTACTGAGAATAGTGATCAGTACTGCTTCACCCGGGAGCGGAATCGATTGGTCTACCATAACGTCTGGTACCCCGTTGCTTTCCGAGCCTAAAAACCCTTATCCGAGTGGAAGCCACTCAAAACAAACCCCTTAGTCCAGATCTTACGACTGGTATATCCGTGTCACTTCGTTCTGCTGACCAGTATTGCTGATCTAAAAGATCTTACAAGACTGCGTTCGACTTGAGATATAAGATAGTGCGGAATCTCTGACAACGCCCCACACCTCGCTATAAATACAATTTGATTGACGAATCCGTGAAGTCGTACTCTGTGTTCGTGCTAAGTGACCTGTCATAAGGCATTATACTAAGAACCGACTTTATACCTCGTTACCGCAACAACAGAATTGATGTCAACCCATAGACTCTACATGAACGATTTCACTTTGAATTGAACACACATTTGAAAGTTGTACTCACCACTGAGTGAGAGTTATCCAAGATGACACCCAGAACTCGACCGTTCCTCTCTCCCACCATACCCGTGGTGTGAGCATGAGGTCCGGCTACAACCCTGATATAATCGCCCGGAGTGTGCTTCTTGACGAGACATTCCATTGGTATGACCTCAACTTGCTTGATACCATTATCCAGTTGGAGTTCCACCTCGCAGCTTTGTGAGAGAACAGTGCATATAACACCGTCGCTATGAGACGCGAGCAGATCGGTGGCTGCATCTAGTACCGAAACAGCTTCTCCTTCCTCAAATTTCCAAGTCTCAGGCACAGGCAGACTATGTTGACGCGCTAAGACCATCGGGTGTTGACTTTTCAGTAAGAGGTCCTTGTTAGTCGTCGAAATTGTATTTGCGATGGAAAGAGACGCTGGCGCAAAGTATTCCACGAGAAGTCCGGATTGGAAGGTCCAGTTGGCCCAGAGGAAATAAGGTGCGTCGTTCTCCGGAGTATGTTTTTCGATCGCAGGATGTTCTGACATAGCGCTTTCTAGGGTAGTGTCCAGAACCAGTTCGAGAGGCGGCCGTGTTGCATTGTCTGATTGGTCTGCGTCACCGAATCGATGCAAACGGGGTACAAGCAACAAGCAAATAGACAAACGAGCAGGCATGGCTCTCAAACCACGAACAAGTCCTACATCTCCTCGATAGGGCCCTGGAGCATTGATTTGGACCCAAGTGCCCTCCGAGAATATCGATTTTTGGCGAGGTCGCACCCATAGACACGATTTGTAATCCTCAACAGCGATGGCTTTCATGGTGCTCAATTGAACGTCGGAACGATTTGAAAGAAAGAACAGGAGTTCTGAATGATACTGTGGCAATCTAGCTTCGATGTAGAGGTAATTCCCGATGCTGGGGTTGATGAAAGCGCTGCGAATCTCCGAAAGTAATGCCGGAGTGTGGAGAATGTTGTATAAGAGACTGTACTCCGATCCTACCTAGCAGACTTAGTGAGTATGGCTTCTAGGACATTGGATGAAGCACAATACATACCTTGCACTTGACACCGAAGAGAGACCAATCATCACATTCATGATCAACCTCTGGGAAGATACTTTCAACCCAATGTCGATCACGACTGTTCAGATTCAATAACTCATCAACGCTGCTGTCGGGTACTTTTGGAGCGTCGTATTCAGCGGCCACAACTTCGGAAGCACGGTGGACATAGGTTTCTTCCAGATGATCAAGGAACGCAGCATGCGGGGTCTGAACAGTCGGCGTAATGCCGGTGGATGATATGGAAGACAAAATTACTGTTGTTTCATCGTCGATGAACGAATCTTGTGTACAAGTCAGATTGTAATACATAGCAGGCATATTCTGAAATTGACAAACCTTTGTTGCTCAGTTCCCCTTCTGAATCCTCGCCGTCCTCGTCATCCTCCGCTTCAACATCAAAGAATTGCTTCAAGTGATCAGGGACCTGCTGCTTCTTGCGTCCGTTCTGCTGGATGAGTGGTGTATGTTGTGAAACTGGTTTGCGTGGAGCACGAAATTCTTTCCGATACATCGGTGCCTGTTCATTTGTGCATAGTTTAACCAACTGCGAAGCGGTTGAGAACTTTGAACATACGGTGGGTAAAGTGTCGTTTTCTCTCATAGCTTCTCCCAACTCATCAACGTGTTTAGTCCACTGAACTCGCTCCTCTGAGCCATCGATTGTATGTTGTTCAATAACGGCTAAGAATTCGGGTATGCCGTATGATTCTCGTGTGATGAAAGTCGTTCGAGCGACATCCAATGCTGTTTGCGCCGCCAAAGGTAGACTCGACCGTTCCATTGAGCGTGACTCGAACGCGGAGAGCGGAGCCAGCGAAGAATGAGAGTCTGTCAGAAGATGCGCATGAGCAAGCGTAGACTTTACGGAGTCAGTGATACTTACCAAACACATCGTCGGCAATTGGTGTAGTGTCAGAAAGAAGATAAGAAGAATCCACATTCATAGAATCAACGGGGGGAGCATCTTGAATTAGGTTGATTGAATCTTCTGAGTGTTTTGTAGCTGTAGCGTCTGCAGATAGAAACGACGAGTCTATGGGAGGACAAGAGGGGGGAGAACCAGTGTCGGTGTTATCATCGTCTGACCCGTAATCTGCGTGGATGATCAGTAGGGACCACTATAGGTTTGACAAACGTACCCAAAAGCAAGTCCATGGGGTTGACCATCGCTGCTGTTGGATATAGGTCGACGGATGGAGGGGCTGACGGAGGGTCGAGAGAGAAGTCGTCGTCGTCGTCGCAAAAATTTCCTGTGTAGTTGGTTGATTTTGGCCGAGCTTCGCGTGATATTCTACTGCTACATACCTTGTACCTCTTCCATTGTTGCTATCGCCCTCTCCAGCTCTCGATTATCGGCTGTCCCTAGTTACCTTGAATCTTAAGTTCATCGCGCTCACTGATTCTGAACGCATGCTTACTTCGCCATTGGGGTTGGTCCTATTGTACGTAGAATAGTGTTATGTTTGTTATATTCGGATATGACACAGATTGAGTATGAACAACATTCTACATTATAGTATGTACTTAGAAACTTACCACAACAACGGCGACGACGACGACGAGCAAGTAAGTTGAGGAAGAAAAAATGGCAGTTTCCCACGCGTTCTGCGATAGGATGACTCGAAGGCTCGGACTCAGAAGTTCGTTTTAGGAACCGGAGCGGGATTATGTAAGCTTCCTAAAACGAACTTCTGAGTCCGAGCCTTCGAGTCATCCTATCGCAGAACGCGTGGGAAACCGCCATTTTTTCTTCCTCAACTTACTTGCTCGTCGTCGTCGTTGCTGAGCTCATGCTCTTGAATAACCGTTCATGATTCCTCGTCTTTCCGCTCGGTGCTGTCGTGCTATCAGGAGGGCCTTTGAAGAGAAGAACATAGGAAGTTCAGCTAGTCCACGCAGTAGTATAGCTATGGCGCACTTCTCAAGTCCATCATCGATGCAGGTGTGCTCACTCCTTTTGACGATCGATAAGGCTTTGTCGTATTCACGAATATTTCGAGGTGCTCCTTTCTAGTCAACGGTTAATATTCCTGTCAACACGTCTCGATTCGATTTCGCTTCTCGACGCAACCGAGCCTGACTACTTCACTTTCGGCGACATTCCTCAGAGGCCAACCTGCGTTTGCAATCACTTTTTTTCGACAACGCAGCTCAGCATTCTTACATCTGAGTGTCTGTTGTTCCACCGTTTGTACGTAGTGTCTTTTTTTCAACGGAGTTGCGGTGAGCCTTGACTTAGGACTACACCAGCGAACCCGCATGTCCAGCCTGGTGCTAACTTCTTCTAGTGATCCCTCCAAGGTAACACTGACCGGAGGTACATAGACGTACTCATCATCTCAACGGATTTTCATTGAACCTTCACTCAGGATTATACAGGCAAACTTGTATCTTCAGCTCATGCCAGCTCTTCCGACGATACCTCTCAGGCGAAGCGCTTACATTGATAGTGTATTCTGTGATTTGTTGTTCCACCTTATGTAGTCGTTGAACCGTTCTCCTTGTGCGAAGAGAATCGGTGTGCCCGCGTTGTTTGCTACTATATCATGTTTGGTAGATTGACTATGTGTATCATCAACGGTTGCAATGAGAACTGCTTGCTGTACCTTAATTGAAGTGTCTGAACGTATAACGATTATCTCAATAAGACCGTGAACAATGACAGAAGTGGCATCCTAGTTGGAGGGCCCGAAACCACGTCGGCTGTGAAACAATGAGCGTCCGAAATGACGTTAAACTACGGGGTGGCTCTGGTGTGGCCAAAACAAGACTTGGTCACAATAGCCATAGCTATCCCAACAGCTCTCTCCTCTCCTCTCTCTCGTTTCACCCTTACCTCTCAATCCCATCATGCCAAAAACAAGAGCAAGAACGCGTGCTCAAGCCCGAGCTTTGGAGAATGAAGAATCGACAAATCCCAAGGAGAACGATCAACGTAGGTCAGCTCATCCATCCTGGTTTCATAATTGACCTTGTTCAGCAGAAGCTGCACCTCCCGTGGATACCGTGGATACACAAGATTTTCCGAATCATGAAGGTACGTTGAGTCGTTAAGCTTGCTTGTTCGGCCTCTAAGAGGTATTCGCCAGGTGCTGCTCGTGCTCGAGTTGCCGTTCCAAAGGCCAAGGGCCCATCCAAAACAAAGGCCAACGCGAAAAGTAAAAAGAAGGCAGCAGGTCCGGTAAGTCTTAAGCGTTGTACAGTCCTTCTATAATTCTGAGGTCAATTGTTTAGAGTCATTCTCTTGAAGAGAGCGATCGACGTTCTGCCATCGCCCTTAGCAAAACTTTACCCACCGACATGGCACCTCCCGTCGCAACACAAGCTCTGCTCAGCCAAGAGCCGACGAAGAAGAAGCAACCTCCGAAAACCAAGAGGAATGATTCAGAATCACAAGCAAAAGGCAATGGGAAAGGCAAAAAAAGAAAGGCAGCAGTTTTGGTAAGTCTAGATCGACGTACATACTGTATATCATTCTGAGGGTGGACTTTTAGAATGATCATCCAGATGAAAACGTTGGACGCCCCTCCAATTTCCCTAGCAAGACCTTACCCACCAACTTAGCGCTGAAGGTCCCGCCTCCACGCACGAAAGAAGTGGACCTGAACACAGAAGGCGTCGCTGTTTTGCGGACTTTCTTGACAACAAGAATGACGCTTCCGGAAGCGCAGGCAGCATTAGATAGTTTGTTCGGCAGACAGGTTTCGGAGGAGCAGCCTTGGTATAGCCTTCTCAGTAAAATCACCAGCGTCGAGGATGAAGAAGGCATCGCTGCAGTCCAGGCTGAACTGGATTCAGCATTCACGAACGTAACAGAATTTCCGCCTACCACTGATGATCTGTTTGGAGGATCTCCATTGACGCCGATCCCAGCTTCCTCTTCTCCAGTCCATCGTCAAAAGCGTCTTACGGTTGAAAAAGTTGTCCTGTCTGGAGAAACTCCCTCGAAGTCAAAACCAATCCCAGCTTCCTCATCCCTAATTCATTCTCAAAACCATCGGTCAGTCGAAAAAACTGTCAAATTCGCTCCGGGACCAACTCGAAACCAAGTGGGACAGTCGCCCTCTGCAACGACAAATCCTGCACGTTCGCAACGCGTTCCCGTTTCTACCTACGATTTACCCGAAGAACTTCCTTTCGATCCCGAAGAGGATCTGTTCGACTTCGAGTGTGACGAATTCGCTGACGAAGACAAGGAGATATTAGAACTGGTGAACAATGACATCCAACAAGATTTAGACATGTATTTTCCTGCAGCGTATTACGACAAGGCTGTTGCAGACAGAGTCTGGCACGAGCTAAACGATGGGCTGTTCGATGCCGCGCAAGCAGCAGCCGTGTCGAAGGATATGTTATCTAGATCTACCACAGTCGCTGAGCTTCGTGCGATGGTTCGTCTGGGTGATATCGATCAATACGAGATGCTTAGAGATACGGCAAGAACCGATTGGGCAGACATCGCGAGCAACGGTGGTGAAGATACCCAGACACGTCCAGCATCCCGCAATTCGCTCTTCGAAGGTTCGGACGACAACGCCGCGAGCGACGAACATAGACGTGATTTCTCCAATGCTCTCGTGGACTATCCTTCGAGCAGCTATGATCCGGACGACTTTGAACACGACAATGAAGAACCATTAGGTATTGTTGCAGATAATGATCCCGTTGACGAGGGTTATCTTGATGACGATGAAGAAAGAGAAGAGGACAACAAGGATTCAGAGGAGAGTGATGCGCATGAAGAGGAGGAGGAGGAGGAGGATGGCAGCAAACGTCCTGGACGACTCTCTCAAGCCGTAAAGGAGGAGTTGACCGCCTTGCAGGAGGAATACGAAAAGAAGGTGGCAGCTGTAGCCGCCAAAGCGAAGAAGAATGTTCATGCGTGTTGGCGTTATCTGAACGAAATAATCAGCACCCCCCGCAACATGACTGCTTGGAATGCTTACCAGGCTTGGTATGCCGAAAAGGGCGACCAGAAGCGACCACCAAATAGTACGCCGAATTCAAGTATCTACTCTGGCTGATGCTGACCGATTCAATTTTCAGTGCTCCAGGCGGAGTGGAATGCTCATGTAGCAAAGACGTACCGTGAAATTGTAGATGAAACCCTAAAGCCAGCAGATCGCAAAAACGAAGAATTGCTGCTCAAGCTCTTTGCTGAACAAGTCGAATGGTACGAATCTCAATTAGATGCTTTCCGCGAGAAGAAGAATGCCGAGGGAAAACGTGCTGTCAATGTTCAGAAATTGTTAGAGCCCATATACGGGATGGTATGTCCTCACGATTCAGTAATACATCTGATGTTTAACATATGTCTTAGGGCAAGAAGATATTCAAGGAGACGGGGGCCCATTTGTTAGGACACCTCATCATCACCGATCACGGTGCCCGTGGAAAAACCCATAGTGTTAGTTGGGGTTGTACATCAGTCGTGGAACAGGTTATTAGAGACCACTCTATTGATTTGAGGACGCAGTTGACAGATATAGAGGCCTTGATCAGGTGAGCCTCATGAAAGTCTCATGCCGGCAATGTATTGACATCCAGCTAGGAGGAAGGAGATGAAAAATCGTGGAGTCGACCAGAAGTTGGCAGAACTGGCAGTTTCGTGCTCTACGAAGGCCACCGACAAGACGATCAGAGATAGAAACCGCAGAGCCATACCGGCGATTTTCACATATGATACCGGTGAGGCTCCCGTGCCAGATACAAATTAGATCACCCGCTAAGTATTGACTATACCGCAGATCGAGTGGCAGGAACCAAGACTCCAAAGCTGGCTCCGGCGCAATTTTCAGAACATGCATATCAATACCATGTGCGGATAATCAACTGGCCGGTCGGTGTTCCTTTCTTCAATGCTGATGGGCAAACTGTCCACAAAATGAGCTGCCCCAACCTGCGTAAGGTCGCCGTCCCCCGTATTGCGCAAGTCTTCCAGGATGCCAATTTTGACGTTCGAGAGGCCGACAAAACAGAACTAGAACAGGCTTTAAACCAGAAATGTTTCGAAATCGTTTCGTGGGAAGACGGTATATATTTTCAATGCTACTGAAAGCGCATTCCTGGCTAATACGTCTTCACGATAGATGAGATTGAAATGGCGCTGGAGGATCAAGCAAGAATCCCGATTGTTCAAGACACGAACGGTGATATACTAATAACGGTGTCGTTTTCAAATGAGTATCAGAAGGCGATCGGAGGCGAGGAACATGGAGATGGTGATGACAAGGGCGAGAGTGATATCTCACAGGCAGCTTCCCTCTATCATGAGGACACCCCTTCGAGGACTCGCGTAACGTCACGGCCCATCAGTAAACCAGCAGCGGTTCCTAACCGGTGGTATCAAGGGCAGTCGATGCCTCAAAGAAATAGACATGACAGCATGCCCCGTCACAGAGTAGAGTCGCATTCCCTTGATACAAGTCAGCGCGGGAATGCTAAGGCATCGATCAATAATCGACTAAAGGTATTACTTCGATTATTTTCCTGCTATCCGTGTCTCTCAACGATATCCGCAGCCGCCGTCACAAGCAGATTCAATGAGCCAAATGAATCGACCTCAACCAAAGGTGCAGACTCTATATATGTTGTCTTCTCTGTGTGATGCTCAACAATATTTAAACAGCGGTCGACTTCAGTGATTATGGCGAGGTCATCTACTTCCGTCCCGTCTACGAGTACTACAGAACACAGAAAACCTTCGAGGCTTTCCGTGGTGCACGAAACACATGAAAGACGCTTCGCGGAGACTTCAAGGGTGGGGTTAGCACAGGGAGTGAAAAGGAAGGCTGTATTATCAGACCTTGCTACACCTGTAGCGAAGCGTAGAAAAACAGATGAACGGTCGAGAGTAGTAGTAGGACATAGAAATAGGTAATGATTGTAGCAAAGCAAATGTATTCATATGGATTGGGATATATGACAAACGTTCAAGTCCTTGCTTTGCATAATACCGTGCAGTGATTGTAATTCAGAAAGGTAGTGGGCAACCCACTTGCATCGGAAACTCAAGTTGGGCTACCCATAGATGGGCTACCCACTTGGATGGGACACCCACTGTAGATGGGATACCCACTTGGATGGGACACCCACTGTAGATGGGATACCCACTTGGATGGGACACCCACTGTAGATGGGATACCCACTTGGAGATGGGCAGCCCACCCGATGGGATACCCATAGATAGATGGGATGCCCACTGGATGGGATACCCAAGATGGGCTGCCCACTCGTATGGGATACCCATGAATGGGCTGCCCACTCGTATGGGATGCCCATGAATGGGTTGCCCACTCGTATGGGTTACCCATGAATGGGTTGCCCACTCGTATGGGACACCCATAGATGGGCAACCCACCTAATGGGATGCCCATGAATGGGATGCCCAGCTGGATGGGATACCCAGGAGTGGGATGCCCATGATGGGCCTACCCATGGGCAGAGACCCCTTAGGGTGGTTTTTTCTACTGATTTTTTTATCCTAACCTGGTGACCTTGGGAGGATGCCTGAAGTGTTTCAACACTCCTTGACAAGCTAGATTTATTTCCTGAATATTTATGAATTTGCCCAACTTTTTTGAAGGTGTTCCATTCACCGTGACGTAGGCACGGGTTAAAAAGCTTGTTCATACCAAATTCATACTGTATGTTCTAGAGGTAAGTATTAGGTAAGTATTCTAGAGGTGCAAGTAATAACATGACTATTCGATAGACTATAGCTTTCTAACTATCCTCGGACGAGTCTTTAACTTGTCCCTGCATGGATTCAAACCGCGCTCGCAGTGCAAGGAGTTCCTCAACCTCTTCGACAGATCTAAAGGCTTCTTTAGCACCTTTGAATTGCATGATCTGCTCTCCGGTGAATCCTTTCGGAGGATCATAGCTTATGTACTCGGGGACCAAACGATCATTGGCAAAACACGGGTACTCTCGAGGGTCGAGGTCCAACACTTCCCAATTCTTGATATTCTAATCAATGCAGTGGCATGAGCAATCTGGATATCTGAGAACAGGAAGACCATTTCAGACCCTGTAATTCTCGCCATTCGCGCCTGCCAAGTCCAACTTATCCGATTCTGCCTGGGACTTTGAGCCTTGAGAGTAAGCTGCATCAAATCACCTGCGCGTCAGTATACGGATGATGATCATGTTTGCAAGCACAGACTTACATTGAATGTAGCTGGCTCGAAGGGCACTGCTGGCGCTCGCTAACAGTGTGCGTTGCAGCGACATGTATGAATATGGGAGGGATGTATTCTGATAAACAACATGATCAGTTTCTTTTGATGTCCTTACATTGCAACCTGTGCTCGCTCGTGTTGAATGGAAAGGCGCAAACTCACCATGGGTTCTTGCGCTTCTAGATCTGTGATCAACACACAATCTGCTCCGGCGAGTCCTTCCTGAGCTGAACACTGGATCGACATAGCCTCAACGTTCTGAGCCAACATTACAGCTGAAAAGAGTAGGGCTGCAAATGGAAACATCACATTAGATGGTCGCATGTTTTCTGGCTTTTGGAGGGTCTGGTCAGTCATGCAAAGTCGTAAGTATTGCATACACTGACAAGTCTTTGTAGCAAGCGATAGATCGAGATGAAGATACAATATTCTATGGTCCAAGAATCGGCCTACAACCAGACGTTTGTGAGTGAAATCATCAAACACAAAGAGGGCTTCACGGCCTACTGACCTGCAATGTCTTGACTAGAAGGGGACTAGTATGGGAATGATACGCTTGACGAGCTGATATTTATACGAATCCCGGATTCAACACGGATTAGGTCCACATGAGCAGGACGCTGTAATTTGGGTAGTACACTGCCACCTCCAACTTGAAGTTGAGTCTGGCGATATAAATGACCAAAGGTATCGCCAACGGACGTAGTACCTGATATGGGTCCCATCATTGATATCCTGCCGCTATCCCTTGGGCAAAGGTTTGGAAGCATAATACTATTCGTTCCCTTTCGTTCCACTGAAACAAGCGCGGGATGGCAAGAGGGCTCGGAGTTGATATACAGTGGCTGGGGCTATTACCTTTGATCCATTCGGGAGAGTAACAGCACATCTTTCAAGTCTTCCTGACTTTTGGCTCTTTTTTTTCGTCAGCGTACTGCTTCACTAACTCCTGCTTCTGGAGGGCGGGGAGAGGCGGAGCAGGACGTTTCTCAGAGAAGCTTGATAGACCTTCAATAAACAGGGAGCGTTGGAGAATGATATGGGTAGAGCGTCGCCACAGATAATTGTGTGAGTCGTTCACTGCATGTCGGATGAGAACGAAAGGAGGAAACATTCATCAATGTGCAATGAACGCGCTTCACGTGACTAGACTATACGGGCAAATATTACATAATTTACTCAGAAGTGTTCCCGTTCCCACTTGTTCCTGCTCAATGACCTTAGAAGATGCAGCGGCCACCGCTTTCTCCAGCGCTACGCTCCGCGAGCGAGATAAAGCCCTCAAAAGACGACACGATGATGAGATCTACCGCCACAAAGTCACCATTGACAAGATGAATTTTGCCAATGCCGAGCTACGAACTTCGCTCTTTGACTTGAAGAATCGCAGCAAACGCTTGGCCGAAAGCCTTGGTTTTGGGGATCTTATGGAGGCTCAGGTGTATGTCGATGCGAGGCAAGGGCAGATGGCTTACAGAGATTGCCTGAATGTGGTTGGACGGTTAGAAGACGAGTTGAAAGAAGCAAAGTCGTTGATTGTGAAGATGGAGAATCGGGAGAAAGAGCTCGAAGAAGAGTACACCACTCTGAGGAAGGCGAAGGATGAAAGGTGATTTCCAGAACCACACGATCTCTATACTCTCATTGCTGACCTCTAGTTATAATTGTAGTTCCTCTGCCTATCGTCAACTCTTGAAAGAACACCAACATCTCCAGGAAAGGCTTGAAGAGATTATCAATACCAATCATGCAGCGCAGGAACGCCGTCAGAAGGACTACGATAAATGGAAAGCCTTCAAGCGGTGGATAATGTGTACAATCGAGATTGAGCAATACAAGCAATACGAGAAGGAGGTCGGGATCGATCATTTCGACCACGCGGAGGGCGCGAAGGAGCTTTTCAGAATCGTGAAGAGAAAACATTATCGGCTTTCGCAATTGGATAGCTTGGACGATCAGATGAGTACGTTTTTGTTTGATTTTCGAACTCGATGGGCGTTCATGTTTCCTTAATCAGTCTTTGATATGGTCGAACGAGATATGGACGACTATCGTCTTTTTTCATCTCCCTCTTCAACTACACGAAAGCCCGACCATGTGCCGAAACGTTCACCTTTAGCTCAATCCTCAAAGGCCAATGAGAGCAATGACAATCACAATCTTTCAACCTCATCGCACATCTTGGATGCAACAGTCGTGCCGCCGGAGTCTTCGATCAGGTATTTCTACCTACCACTCGCCCGCCACGACGACCATAATTCATATCCATATATTCAATTAAGATCTCGGGCGGATATAACTACACGGATTCCTCATTCCATGACGGATAGACCCCAATCAGGTATTTACATTCGCTTGCTGTTTACATTCTGGGTAATCATTCGTTGGAAATTTCAGATAAAGCAAGTACCGGTGCTTTAGCCATTACGGAGATATTATGTCCGTGTCTTCTCTATAACCTCTCTAGATATACTCATCCTCGTTCATCTGATCCATCTAGCTGTTCTCCCCGCAACCGTGGATACCGCTTCTCCTGGACCGACAACGAAGTTGATGACACATCCTCCTGACTCCGAGACGGAGGACGAATCACAGTCCCGTAAATCATCCTGCTTTGCCTTTATGTTACCGTAATCACTGACCGCTTTTGTCTAGTCCGTTGGTCACAGTTCCCTCAACATGCTATCATCACTGCGCCCGTCGCTAATCACACTCTTTCCCAACCGGACACTCTTGCTAATCCTTCCACCGCCACTGTCTCACCAAGTCCAACTTCATCATCCCATTCTAAGACTTTGTCACGACCAGCCCCAAATCCATCTCCCAACAAACTCCACTCTCATCCCCCACAACCTTCCGCCTCGGTACTTCTTTCACCTACGCTTGTCTCTACCCACAAGAACGGCAACGCCGGAGACTCTACTCCTCGTCAGGCTCAAAGAACTCCGCCATCATCCTCCGCTTGCCCACGAACCCGACAACCTGTACCAGTCCAATCACCAGATACTGAAATGGGTTATCAGCAATTGAAGGAGTTTCCTCCAAAGAAGTACCTCAAATCCACTGAGGGTCGTCGTATACCAAGTGACATCGAAGTCAAAACTCCCGCCTCGCGGAATCAGGACAAGTCTCTTCGCAAGAATCCGCCCAGTACTTCGAATGCTACGATCCGAAGAGCAACTCCCAAAGCTTCGGCCAGCCCGTATAGTCCATCACAATCGACAAGCCCGTACAGTCGAAACAAAACTGAAGGTCGGAGTAGCGCGAGAGGACCGGAGAACCAGAAAGATCTCGATAATTACAAGGAGAATGAGGATATTATCACTATCCCCAACAGCGCCCGGCGGGATCCAACGTTGAGGAGAAATGGGAAGGACAAAGAGGAGGATGCTATTTCGAAAGCCACTCCGAAAGGCCCTTTAGGCGGATACATGAAGTACAAAGGTCGGGGGAGGTATGGTAAAGAAATCAACCGAGGGTATGTTCGCGTTCGCAACGCCAATCTTGCGCTTCTCAAAGCGACTCATTCATATGTTGTATCCGTTCACAGAGATGAAGATGCAACAATCAATGAAATGTATGAGATCGACCCCGAACAGAACGCTGGGCTTCAATTCCCGTTCGAAGAAGTAGTACGAGGAAAGGGGAATCGGAGACGACTTATCGGTGGGGATTGCGATGACTGCCGAGAGGTCAGTGATTCTGAATTCTAACGATCGAAGACACTCATTTCTTTTGCATACATAGTACTACGCAGCCGTGGGTCCTATGCCTCAACGTTTGCAGCCACCTCTATGGAAGTCTCCGGTTAAAGAAAGCCCTCAAGGCGGCCCATCATCGAGACCTTGTCCCCATCATCGAACCAGCGCATCTTCCAAAAAGCGAAAACGTCTCGACGACAACGAATCCCCATTCGACGATAGCATTATCAACTCGCCAAGCAGACACAATCGCCCGAGAAATGCTTCTGAAATCTCCGCACACAAGCAGGATATATCTCGCCATCGAGCCTTGTGGGAAACAGGAAATGAGCCGCCGGGGTACTGGGAAATTGGGTTCCCGAGTACGCAGAGAGCGGATGAGATCAATAAAGATGCGAGAGAGATGGAAAGGAGGAAGCGTAAGAAGGTGGAAGAGGAAGCTGCTAGAGAGGGGGGCAGGTATAGAAGGAAATGAAGAGGGTTACAGAGAGATTATTTGGAGAACGATCAAAGATCAATATTCAATCACCAAAGGATAATCCTTGTGACTACATTGCTCAATGATATCGTTAGTCAAAGCCCGCATCGCGCGAGATCTCAATGGATACGGGAAGTCATTCAATCCCTGTCTAGGTGTAAAAGCCTTTTCGTTGGGAATGAGCCTCTAATGCTATCTTTCGCTGCGTTGTTAAGGTGGTTTCCACTCGATCTTGCTCACCAATGCTATTAACGAGTTTCCTGCTGCAGAATATCTGATAGCCTGAGACAGACATGCAAATGGTTTTGAATCTTGGCGGCTTGAAGGTGAGAGAGGAGTATGCTTCCTCTTTCTCGGAAATTTCCTGAGGGTGAAACAGCCTCGTTAATTACCATTGTGCTGCACCCTGCCTCAGGTGCACCAGACTCTTCGCCACCTTTCGATGCCATCTAAGTGCGGACGTCCTTCGCAGAATGATCTCTTGCAAGTGATATCAGGTGATATTCTGTGCCATGTGGTTCTCTGAAGAGTCACTGGAGGAACTTCTGGAGGAACTTGGGATCGCGAATCATGTATCATGTAACGTATGCGACAGATTGTCATCCTGCTGTCTATATATTACCGTACCTACTTCCTGAAACACAATTCCAAGAACGCGTTAATTTCACATCTTAATGTCTTCTGAGTCGACTCTGAGGAAAGGAACTAACATTGGTTCCGACAATACATCTCAAAGTTCAACGTTCATCGATAAAATTATCCTGTTATTCGTGATATGCTCAAGTCGCAATGATAAATAAACATGCCTAGAGAGAGAAAATAAGAACCAAATACGAAAAGCCTGATGGTCCGACCAAAACCAGTACAAATTTACCAGCATATCAAACAAGTATGTACTGAAGTCCAGCAAGTTCAGCACCAATATGAACATGAAATAGATTCACATAGATTTGCATTGACCATAATCGTTAATCCTGACCTTGACTTTTCTGCATAGGATTTGTGTCACGCTTGTACAATGAATCAACACATCCTCCATCTCTCTAAATTTCCTCTGGTCAGATTCCAGCCGCGCCAATCTTCCAGCCAGACTCCGCCACCGCGAGTGGCAGACAAGACGCGGGACCAAAGAGTTAGAAGGGCAGCGTGAGAGGCATCTAGCGCGTTATTATCGTGTCGCTCGCCGGATCGAGGTTCAGTCTGTACTGAGTACAGGAAGGATCGGGGAGGATTGGACGTAAAGAATGGGATAGAGCCGCGAGAGAATTCGCGCGGGGACATCGTCGCGAATGGAGAGGAAGGTAGAAACGAAGGCAACGAAGGAAGTGACGGACGACGCCAAGACCATCTTCGGCCTTGGTTCTGAACCATAGAAGACCCAGCCCTTTGCGTCGGTCTCGACGCAGAAGGCATCCTATTTCTTCCCAAGTGACGCACCCCTCGTCGTAGAAGATCACTATCTGGATCTAAATCCCTGATATACTTCAACGACGGGAAGGGAACTTTCTGCCTTTCTCTCCTAGTGGATGGTCCTGGGACGTCAGGCCCAGAGTCATCAGTCGAAGGCAGTAGCAGCGAAGACAACTGGAGATACAGCGTGAAGAAAGGATTGTGTCCTCCTTCGTCGTCATCGTGAAATCCAAATTGAGACTGATCCCAGCCGTCCCTCTCGTCTCGCTCTTCCCAGTCAGCTCTGACTCTCTCTCCGATGTCACGTATACCGATCATCCGCACATTAGGATGACTAGGCAAAAGAGGATGTGGTGCAATCCAGTCAGGGTGAGTCCAATCCCACTCTAACGCATCGAACGCGTCTACTTGATCATTAAAGGCGTCGAGACCGTTAAAAGTAAGGACTTGGTCGTGCGTTGCAGAGAGAGAGGCAGAACATATAAAAGTTCTCAAGTTTGGAGTAAGGGATGCAAGGGTCTGTGAAGGTTGGGAAGCTGCAGGCAATGATGCGGGTACGGAGTTCGGAGAAGTTGGCGGAAGCGGGGTCGCAAGCTCAGGTCCGAAAGGTGATGATGGAGTCGGAGGAGGGAAGGGCATCGTCCTTGATTCAATCTCTTCTCTCTCCCTCCTGGCCTCGGCCAGTTTCTCGGCTTCAATCCGTTCTTTATCCGCGTCCCTTACCTGATCTTCAATCCAGCGATCCTCCATGTCTTGGACATCTCGAATGTACGTTGATTCGTATCCATATCCAGCTGCTTCATCGTTACCATATCCTTCTTGTATAGATTGAGAAGCGCGGGATGTCAAACGGCTGAGAGGACTCAAAGTCTGCCGAGGAGAGATCTGCGACCCGGCACCGATTCTTCCAAACTCGAGTACGACGATTCTGCTCCCGTGGGCTTCAAAGAATCGCCAAAAGCCGTCTCCGAGTTTGTCGCCTAGCCTTTCACCCGCGCCATCATTTGCATCATGATGCTGTTGACCTCTCCCGTCATCGGAATGATGCAACGTGTACGGAGTGTCGATTGTCAAGATTCTGAGTGAGGGTAAGTCCCATTCTGCGAGTAGCGCAAGAAGAGTGTTGGGTGGCGTTGAATACGTGTAGCCCGCCGCGCCTTTAGTTGACTTGGATATGATTGGATCCGATAGCGTGAGTGTGAGCTTGGTCAATGAAGGTAGATGGAGCGGGAATTGCAATTTCGGTTTAGAGCCTGCGAAATAGTCTATGGCATCAGTGTCGAATGGAAGGTAGAGGTGTAAGGAACGCAAGGCGTTGAAGCCGGTGAATTCGCCATTTCTAGAGAATGGAATGGGTAGAGGGAGAGGAAGATGTGGATAACATGTCCATGTCAGGCATTCCAATTGAGCAGTTTTTGACCTGGATAAAGTACCTGAAGAACAAAGTGAGTAATCTTCGACCACCAAAGAAAATCAGGCTACTAACCACTACTATATCGCTTGCTTGCCCTCAGATTCTCTTTCTCATCGGCTTTCGTCCCAGCATCTATTAACACACCGAGCAACTTTTCTGGTGTTGCTCTCCAATCACACCACTCCTCTAATAGAGGACACCTGATACCTCCCTCGTCGCTGAATCCGACTAGATGCGGCGAGGACGACAAGATCACTAAGACGTCGGAAGGATTACACCGGTCATAAGAGAGTGTGGATAGCGTCAGATACCGGATATGTCTCCCACTGGTTTCAAATCCAGTGTTGAGCGCCGCTGGTGCCGAACCGACACTCGAGCTTGAGGTAGAGTATGACAATGGTGGTGGGGAGTAGGAAGAGCCTGGCGCAGCCTGTGGAAGTGGTGACCCGCCGCAGATTTGGCTAAGTAACGTCAGAGCTAGAGCCTTTGCCTGAGAACTTTTTCGAATATGGATCGTGTGGTAAAGGGCAGGTTGAGAGTATGTATTCCAGGCTTTTGATACGAGGGAAAAAGAGAGGATGTCCGATTTAGCTCCGAGTGACCGACCGTTAGCTGTTGTTTGCAGATGGTCATATTTCCCTCCACTGCCAACTAATCCAGATGCTTTCCCTAGATGTTGACAGCTCGCCATGGCTAGTATTTCTATCCAAAGTTCTCTCGGCAGTTCTGGCATAACTCTTCCCGGTCTGGTCTCGTCCAGCGCGTCGAATTGCCATCCACCGACGACCTGTTTACGGTTGCGGCTGGATGGCTTGAGTGAGATTGGGGAAAGAGAGGAAAGGGAAGGCCGTCTGAAGGACTTGGGAAGCGAGAATCCAGGCGAATTGGTCTGGTTGTTTGAGCCATCATCCCATGGCCAAGCGTCTGGCGTTTGACTGGGATTATGACTATGACTCTGCCCTCTTCTTCGTAGACGTTCCAGCATTTTGATACCTATATATCACCCGGGTATTTCCAGTTTACAGCAAGCAAGAGCGAAAAATCGTCAAAGAAAAGTACGAGAGCAACGAAAGCAAGCAATGAGAACAAGAAAGCGAGAGGAAGGTAAGAAAAAAGAAGAAAAGAGGTTTGTGTGCGAGTTGTCTGCGGCAGAGGGGATGGTGGGTGTAGAGGGTCAAGATGGAATCTTGATGAAAAACGTAATTCCGAATTCTGACGGGAAATTCAGTTTCCAGAAAGAATTCGTGTCGAGGCGAAGGGAAAGGTAACTTAGCGTGGGAATCGGTGGTCAAAAGCGGATAACTCCCGCTGCCGTAGCTGATCCGAATAATCGCTTAGGTATCGGCACGTTCGGCACTGCTTACCCGCTTCGGCATCACTCCTTTTACGTCTATCCGGTCTCTTTTCAAGTTTCCTTCCCATCTTTTCATCTTTCCATCTTCAGCTTCAACCCCCATCGTTGATCTGATTTCGTTCAAACGTGATTCTGATACTGATGCTGTTTGCTGACTGCTCCATGGAATCTTCACCGTTCGGAGAGGAGAGTTCACATCGCCTTCACCGTTTTGAAGGTGTTGAAAATGATTGTAGTGCTTTTTTTTGGACAATTTCCCTAAGAAACGAGCAATTCTCTCTCCGAGATAAGTCAGGACCCTCGGAGGGGGGATTTTTCATCAGGAATGGGAGGGGGATCAATGTTACAAGGCTCTCGAGTGTCTCGCAGCTGATTTGCGACCTCTTTGGTTAGCGCGGCGACTACTGGGTATTGCACTTTGTTTTCGAAATACGCTCATGACGAGCATGATATTGAACCCCTAGCGGCGGGGTAAGCCTACAATTTGGTTGTCGATGTTATGAGACGCTAGTCTGAGCTTGAAGCTGTCCGACGCCTAGACATTACCCTTTCAAGTCAGTCGATCGTCTGTGCCATGACGTTTTGTAAAACCAGATGCTCATACTATAAATGAACGCGGTCAGAACCTACATCCTGAATTATTCCCCCTTCCCCCTTTCCTAGTGCGTATTTATTCATCTAACGAGCCGCTTGATAATGATTTGATCATTGAAACTTTTTCAGCACAAGCCCAGCGTAACTTACTTCAATGTCTCCATCGTCAAACCAGCATCGCCAAAAGCCCATGGCGGCTACAACCATGACGCCCTCGCGCGAGGAAAAACATCTTCCCGCCTCAGCATTTTCCGAG
Organism: Lentinula raphanica; assembly: GCA_027919835.1. Taxonomy (NCBI): domain Eukaryota; kingdom Fungi; phylum Basidiomycota; class Agaricomycetes; order Agaricales; family Omphalotaceae; genus Lentinula; species Lentinula raphanica. The sequence continues at coordinate 38,219 of JANVFP010000048.1, forward strand.
CCTTCGGAGCCCAGCGAGTTGGCACCCGGTAACAAGCCGAAAGACCAAATTACCCAACCTCAGGAGGAGAATCCACAAGTGGTGCTGGTGAAAGATCAACACAGACAGCTGAAAGGGGGTGCGGCGTCGAATACAGCAGTGAAATCTAAGCTGTAGGCTTCTGTTATCCACAGCAATGACGAGCCAGATGCCTCTCATAGTGGGGCGAGGGTGACAAAACGAAATAGAATTGGGTATTCAAGATGAGTTACGTGGATACAGCAAGAGAGAAAAACTAAATGCAGGTAGGATACAGCTTGTGTGTGAGAGATACGATATGCGAAACAGAGCAAGTGCGAGATAGATAGCAATGAAAAGATCCGAAGAAGAGAAAAGAGATATCGAAATCCGGCAGGCAGCTCACGACATCGCAAGGACATGTTCTGCCGCGTTTATCCCTTCCTTCGCAGGGCTGATGCTCATTGCGTCAAACGATGCACCGAGCGTAGGAGCTGTTGCATCCCCGTTGGCACCTGTATCACCACCTGCAACAGATATCGTTATAGGCATACCAACTTCACTCGAAGCATCGACCACGTCTTCGTCTTCGTCCGAACCGTCTGAATCTGACACGTCGTCGTCATCGTCAGAGTCCTCATTTATCGCTACAGAGGCCCAGTCGCGGTAGATCTCCTGTATGTAAGCGCCGGACTTGGGGAGCTTATACGGATCGAAGGGGAAAAATGTGTTCAGTTCAGAGGTGAGGTGTAGGCCGTTTGTAAGAGCCGAGAGGGATATTTGATGAACGTCGCCAGAGGAAACATCAGACCGGCGATTTGATTCGAGGATAGTATAACAGTAGATGAAATCAGTTGCATGCGCCACACGGGCAAACTGATTGGCCACATTGGGCGAGCAAACCTAATATCATGTCGGCGAGGCGGGAAGAAAGAACTAAACAAAATGACTGACCTTAAGCGGATTGAGCACCGAATTAACGACCCTCTGCACTACATCTAATTGCTCCATCCATTTCTTTCCCACTCTGGACGATTTGACGTCCTTCGCCCCAAGCAAGGTCAAATCGTCCTCTTCATCTTCCTGAAGCAAGTCCCTCCAGCGGAAACAAAATATCAGGAAAAACGCCTGGGCGACGGCATAGAAAACCGTGTTTTGATCCCCAATCACGTTGAGAGCATCAACGGCAGCGTTTGCCCCGCGCGAGCCATTAGAGGGTGTAGTATTTTTCAGAATGGATTCGACAGCATCGAGATGGGCTTTGAGAAATTCGCACAAGACACCAACAACGCGTCTTGCGCCTTCTCGGTCGACGAACCTCGCACGACTGACAAAGCTACCGATATACGACGCCGCTGCTGCGCGAGTGACGATAGGCGTCTGTCCGGGAGTGCCACCCCAGACTCATATTGTCCAGATTGAAAGATGGCGCGATCCACGAGCATGCCTTGGAAGATGTCTGAAAATTCAGCATCCAGCGATGTGTACCAGAAAAGGAGGAACTGTGTATATCTGGATTTGAACGTACGTAAGATGGTACGATCGAATATGGAAAGAAGTGTGTGGAACTGAGCCCGTAGCATCTTTTTGGTCGGCGGGGGTAATGAAGATTGATTTGGCAATAAGGATGAAGGGGAGTTGAGCACAGCTGATGTTGGAGTGGAAGGACGGGAAGGGGAAGAAGCGAGTAGATTGAGTTGTGCCAGCTGCGCCTGATTCGATGGAGGAGGTTGACTAAAGGAGGTAAAACCCGTTGTAGACGATGTATATGTGGCGTCGAAGAAAGGATTGACTGCTGTAGAAATCGGCGGTAACGGAGGGAGCTCAGGCAGGGATGAAGACGGAGAATGAAGCGTATCCTCGTCTTCATCGAACGTTTTGGCTACAGATGCATAAGCCTCGAAGTGCTCAAAAACCAATGACAGTATTGCGTCCAGTTTCTTCACCATCTCGCGAAGGTGTTCATGTTTCGTGGGTAGATCATCGATTCGTCCGGCCAAACCACCGTCGTCATCCATATCGCCACCCTCAGATGATATATCACTAAACGTTTCAAACTCATCGTCTGAGATATCTTGATCTGAATCGTCCTCGTCAACTTCCTGACCCACGAGGACATCGAAAGGATCGAGCTCAAAAATATCTTCCTCCTCTTGAACAGCTTCTTCTTCGATTTCATCGATCTCTATCTGGATCTCAACCTGTGAATGTTCATAAGAGCAAATCTTCGACCGAAGAGAAAAACACTATACATCTATCTGTATCGCCCGGTCTACGATTAACCCGAGGATCTGATCAGCAAGTTCAGGGCAGTAATTCGTGACGCGAAGAAGATTTCGGATATATGTTGTTTGAGCGGTTTGATTCTGTCGTTTATGTGGAAAATTTCGAGATAAGAGTGGCATGAGTGTTGACGGTAGAGTCGGAATGAGTGATAGCAAATGGCGCAAAAGTTGATGCAGCCGATCATAGACCAATCGACGTGTTATGGGTGTCGACGATGTCTCAGGGAGAGATGTGGATAACGCCTGGAATCCAGCTTCTGTATAGAGGAGGTTGTAAGTGTTAGAGTGATCACAAGAGGACGAGGATGGCGACATACGATGAGTGAATCCTAGCGACAATTTTCCAAGCACGAGCGATAGATATTCGGGTCGAGCGGAAATCAACATCCCAATGAAAACCATGTATGATCTAACGGTGGCATTATCCATCGTAACCCAAGGCATGTTTATGATTGCTTCAACGAGCGAAGAATGAGCTCGTCCGAGCCTGGATACAACATGCGATAACGCTAGAATCCAGAGACGTAGTTGGGCTGGTTGTGGAGATAGGAGTTCAGTCGAGGATCGTTTTGGGTTGAACTGGCTAACTAATTCTTCGAACGGCTCAGTGTTGCCCTGCAAATGAATGAAGCGTTTAGCAGCAATCAGAATACGCTGGCTTAAAGACACACACATTCCCTTTTTCCTGTAGCGCGTTATTGACGAATGCAAGATACATGTCCTTGCGTGATTTCTCCTCTTGCTTCACCCTAGAATTGGTCACGTACGGCCTGCGTGCAAGAATCGATGAACCATCGTCGTAACTCTCTGGATTCTTGCGGCTCTGCTGTTTCATAGAAGCAAAATTGTCAAGATTGGGCTTGACCGAGTTATCCATGAAACGTGGTCTTTGCGCCAAAGATGGTGGTCCGGCTTTGGGATTTCTCTTGTTATCAAAATGCGAAAAACGGGAGTGGGGATCCATTTTTTCGGCTAATAGCGAGGCAGGTCCTCCAGCTGTATGCAGCGTTGAAGCCCAAAGTTGGTAGATTGTGTGCAAATGGGAGACCGTAGTGCTAGTGAGCGCTTGAGCTGAGGGCCAAAACTTTTTTTTTGCAAATGGATAACCGTGGGTAGATATTAGCTCAGCAACTGACGCTCAGAGAAATGGCCTCTAGATTTGTTCTCGGCTTCCTTGACTCGATTTCCTACGGGCCTGTCCCTCGTTTTTTCTCTTCCTTATCGTCACCACCATGTCGACCTCTACCTTTTCTGCAGCCCACAGACGCTATGTCAAATCCCTATATCGACGAATGCTTACCGATAGCCTCAACTGGACCGTTCACCGTGAACTTTGGCGTAGACGTGCACTTGTTATAAGGGCCGAGTTTGAGAAGAATCGGTGAGTTCTGTAATTTGTACCTCAACAAACAAGAACCTCACTGTATAACTGTTATAGTAACGTCCATGACCCTCGTCAACTAGCCGTTATTTTCGACAAGGCTGAGGCTGATCTGGCTCGTAACCAACATCCGGATCCAGTCATTTGTAAGCCGTCCTCCCTTGGTCAGACTTATTTGTATCTTATACGTCCTATAGCCCCTCTGTTCCCTGGTGGTACCAAATGGTATGTGACAGGGTTTAAAATAATCCGGTAAGGTTGTTAATTTCATTTACTCTGAATCAAGGGAAAGAAACATCCCGGTAGGTTGTCCTTCTGCAAAAGGCGTGTGTAATATAGCTTACGTTCCTTTCTTTCAGCCTCCCATGGGACCTCTATATGATCATCTAGCTGCAGACGCGCATTGAATGCGAAATGGACACGAGGGGATCGCATCCACCAATGGTATTCAATAGATGAGAGGGGGATATCAATAGCTCACAAGTGCTACCCATCTCATTGTGATAACATATTGAGATTGCGTTGGATTGTGTTGCTTGGGTCTCACATACCCGATACCTGTTACACATTAAAGTTATGGGGAGTGTAGGATATGTGTGCGTGACTTTCTCTTTGCCTTAGGTAGGCATGCATCGTCAAAATAGACTATAGCGATTGTTTCGCTCTTCTTCATTCTATCTCGCATGGATGTTCAATCTAGAAGGCTCTTCACCCTAGCCGTAACATCTGATTTCGAAGCCGATTTTCTTCACAGCTCAGAATACCACAGGTCTATCTATATATCTGCACATCAGAACTTCGTCGGTGAGTAACCATTAAGCTTCAGCAGGCTTCAGCTATGCCGGGTATGATGCCAAGGCCAAGTCCCTGCATGCTACTTGGGGGTCAAATCGACCCGCAATGCAAATATCCATCTACCTTCCCCTAGATTCATTCAACATTGTCTGACCTTCTCTCTGTGACCATCCACATACTTCAAATTTTCGCGCGAAAGAAATCGTCCTCACTATATTTAATGACGGTTTGCTGTGAACATTCAAAGTGTCGTTAAGTCACGATTGGGTACATAAGCCTGGGTAAGCAAGCTGCAACGGTCCGCGTAAACTATGGTTCCTTATTTCCCGCATTCCGTTCTTCTCGAAAGCCACAGTTCATGCAAGGAACCTTCTGCATCTGTTGTATCGGGCTCTATGATGCAAGTTCATTGGGTTTCACTGAAGACCCGCATGCGCGCATCTTCGGTATGAACCTGTTCAACAGCCTTCCAGGATGTTTTCGTACTAATGTCAGTACTTCTGAACAGATCCCCAACAGTCTCTATTTCGTGAAAATTTGGTCTGATTGCTTCAAGATTTAACACACCATACATACAGCAACGGTGGGATTCTGCCGGTTTGTATAGCTGTAGGGGTATAGGGTCAAGGACGAAAGATTAATCGACTTTCAAAGGTGCGATTCGGGCAATCTTGCAGGCACAACTGCGGTTCTTATCTATGTAAGTCAACACTTCTTCATTCAATCCTGCTCAAAATCTTGAAACTTTGTCCTCGGTGTATTTGTGTCTGGACTCTACATGATCTCATTCACACTCATTGTAACTATGCAAAGAGCCCCACAACCTCATGATCCGTCAGCAATTCAGCAGAAAAGTGGATCTGTCAACCTAGTGCAAGACCTATTCACCTATTTCCAATGACAGTCTATTCCCAGCGTCCTGGATAATCCCCCTCCCCAACCTCTCGAAGAAATGAACCTAGACAGCAATGTCACTGCTGTGTTGGTTCACAAAACAGCAACTGAAGGGCTGTCTTGACCGCTTCTTCGGTTTTCTGCAATGGTATTTGGCATTTATAATAACATAGAGCTTTCAGGTTAGTCTCCCTCTCATACGATACAAGATGGCCTCTCACAATCAAACTTATCCGCTGGCAGGGTGAGTACATAGACCTCGTTTGCATCGCTTTGCTGATTCCATCACCCCCTTCCTCTCCAATCGCTGTTAACGATAGAGAATATTATGCGGCTGAACAGCAATTACCGTTCGCTTGTATCGTTGATAGTAGCCACGACGATTCGAGTTTCGACGCTCAAACGGCCATGGGCATCGTCTATACCTCGACGGACCATCTTATGCCATACCATACTATGGCTACCCTTCCGTATCAATCTTCCGACTTCGTAGGTCATCCAGAACTACAGTTCGACCTGAAATCGGCACCGCGATTGGATACTCGGATTGATTCCATTGCCCTTGACTACGATGCATTCTCAGCATCAACATCATCATGGAGCCTCTCACCCTTGAGTGGTTCTATCGACGGTGGACATTTCTATCCAATCAATGCACAAGAGAACCCTTCCCCACCTTTGACAAAGTCGGAAAACGTTTTTGTCAGCGGGCTCCCATGCTACAATGAAACAGGTCCTGACAAGGCTGAGGTGTCAGTCTCAAATGATGACTATCTACCTGTCCATGCTACAGCTTGCCTCACGATCTCTCCAGAATCACTCGAATCAAGCTCTGGACAGGAATTGCCTGAGCAGCCCGACTATCTCGATGATAGCAAATTAAGGATGGAGACCTTCGTCCAGCCCAAGCGCCAGGTCGCCACCCCTAAGGTTTTGGCTGCTAGCCGAAGACGACGCGGCCAAATTAAACAAGGGATAGAACTCCTTGATTGTGAGCTGTGCGGAGAAACGTTCACAGCAAAACATAACCTGATTAGTGAGTATCTGAGTCTAGTTGTTTATGTATGCTCAACAGCCTGGCAGATCATCGAAACTCGCACTATGGCAAAAAGCCTTTTTCCTGTGACTGGTGTGCTCGTTCATTTGGCACGAAACATGTCCTCAAAAGGCATCAAAAGAGATGTCAGATATTTCTCAGACACGAAAACAAGGATTATTCTCTTTCTCGTCGTTGACCTTGATTCCGGAGACCGGGAACTTCATATTTAGAAGTCCCCTTCTCAGACCCTCTCCTTCTTCCAAGTTCAATGTTCGTTTTATATTTTGTTATGATTCCGCAGAATCTAAATTGCTCAAATACACATAGAATCGTCGGTATTGCTGTTCCGCTGAATACTATAGTGGCCCTCGGGTAGTGCTGTCCTTGTCGATGTACCGTAAGTATGGTTTTATAGCTCTATGGTGACACGTCTTCCCTCCCAAATACTAGTTAAATGCCATATGATCCAAATGATAGATACCAAAGCCTTAGAATCCATTCTAGTTAATGATACTACCAGTATTGGTCGAGGTCATCAGGTGAGCCCTAGATACGATGAAAATAGATATGGTATGTAACTTCAGCCTTCAGTCCATGTGCTTACTGACCCGAGCATCTGGCTGAGATTCTTTTCACTAGGAACAGCAATAAGCATCATCATATCACAGGCAGAATCTGCCATACCTCGTGTTCCTTCGAGTCTCCGAAGCGGCATACACATCTGATCAGCATGATGATATGCTGGATACAACTTGCTATGGACGCTGTATGATGTGTATGAATCGTGTCATTCTCAGCATTTTATGTTCATCCAACTGCAGTAAGTTATCTGTTGTTGAATAATATACTTACCATATGATGAACGAATTTTCTAACTGAGTGCCATCCGAAATGTTTATTCCACAAAGACCTAGTATAAAGACGAGCTCTTCTGAATTTACTGACAGCCTCGAAGCTTCTCATGATGATCATACGTAGTTCATACGTACAATACTAGTATATTACTATACAAAGGTGTGTTCTCCTGGTTCTTGTTCAGCAACTCGGAATGGTTTAGAATCTGGATGAAAGTTTATGCATACTACTTGCTACTACCTGCCTGCGCCGATTTGTGCCATGTTGAAGTTTGGAAGCCAATGAGTCGAAGGGAACAGAGTTTCCTTTCTGTATACTTACAGTTATTTCGACAGACAAATAATTGGATCGCCCACTACATAGTCCAAATTTGTACTTACCACAAGTTCAAGACAACATTAATTATCCTCAGTTACTGATCTTGAGCACTGGAAGGGTTACATCTGATGATGATCCTGTGTACCAGCCTCTACCTAGTCTCCCGTAGGCAGACTCATGCAAGACAAGCTTGCTAATTTAGAGTAGAGGCGCCTCTACCAGCCTTGAGCGCCTTGCAAGCCACGTCCTTCTGATATCAAACACGGTAAAATTTAGGTGAGAGCAGGATTAATCAGACTTACACGCTTCACAGGACATATGGACCAGAAGAATAGAGTTGGAGCTGGAACTTTGAGCGCGTGGTAATTGGGATACCAGGGGATACCTTGTGATACTAACTTAGCATTCATTCAATACAGTCCCTATTACAGTGTACGGTTTAGGAGGCCCAGGGTCCATCCTTTTGAGTAGGGACAGACTCCGAGGACAGGGACGTGCCGCAAAATTCAGGGCGAAGCAAGCCTGTACATTGCAGAAGATGAGTATTCCCTGTTGTGTACACTCAATAGGCACCGCCCTTTGAAGGAGTCTTTGAAGGGCGTTCAATTTGGGAGGATGGGAGAAGAGTGGTATGGCTCAAAGTCTTCGTCCTCAGGGGAACTGAATGTCGTATGCACTCCGGAGGGGGCTGAAGTTGTTACAGTCATTCCCACGTCCTTTGAACAGTGAAATCTAAAAGTCTTTCGGAATCACATACCCTTTCCTTTATTGATAGATTGAGTAGACAGAAACTTGTATATAGCCTCACTGAAGAATCCTAGCTAGTCTTTCTTGCAATCAAGGGAGGGATATGTATCTAAATAATGTTATCAGTGGAAAAGTTCGTTATCAGCACAATTAGTCTCTTCTGAACAGTCGTGCGATTATCCAAATTAGGTGCATTTTGAATTGACCGGGTATTTGGGAAAATGATTACCGATTCTCTGATGTTCTGTCTTCCAAGTGAATGTTCATTTTCTGCACATACCAATGCTGTAGCCTCACTTTGAGTACTAGATTATGGATATATCAGATGTATCCTGCCTCTACTGTGTTTTTTGTGATTTTTTCTTACACACATCTATCACAAATAGCTGTATAAATTCAAAATCCAGTGGTTTTTGCCTTGTACAGTGAATATAGCTCCAGTATTGGAATACTTGTTCTGTCTAAGTATTGAACATTCTAGTACAGTGGTATCTACTGCTGATTAACCCAAGTCCGAGGTCAATTGCATCTTTTTTGAGGTGTTCCAAGCCCACTGTTCAGAGGAGGTCAGAATCCAGATGTTCAAAGGACGTGGGAATGACTGTACTCGCCGAGATCTTCCAAGCTGGTTCTTTGTGCTTTGGTAATCAATGGGTGCCACATACAGAGAAGCGCTGAGGAAAACGCTTTGATTGGTTGACTTGACTACGCTACAACTGAATATCGTATGCACTCCGGAGGGGCCAAAGTTGTTACTCCCCGAGATCTTCCAAGCTGGTTCTTTGTGCTTTGGTAATCAATGGGTGCCACATACAGAGAAGCGCTGAGGAAAACGCTTTAATTGGTTGACTTGACTACGCTACAACTGAATATCGTATGCACTCCGGAGGGGCCAAAGTTGTTACTCCCCGAGATCTTCCAAGCTGGTTCTTTGTGCTTTGGTAATCAATGGGTGCCACATACAGAGAAGCGCTGCCTGGCTGTGTTACCTTCATGTTGAATAATGTCCCAGAACCAGTCTGGGATCGATATATCAATTGACAGTTTGGGAGGTCCTTGACTTTAAAAAGAGACACATTCGACATACATGATACCTGCAAGACTACCCTCGTCGATATATTTGCACACTCCAAATTGGGTAGCTCATGCTCTGGTACAGCGACTCTGTGTATGATTAGACTGTCTTGCTGGACTGATTTACTTCTTTTCCCCAGGCAGTCGACTGACCCATCTCTAGACTCGAGGGGACTCATCCCTGAGGAGAACACTGTTGACTCCTATGATTCTTCATTGTCTTCCGAGCCGCTTCATTTGATGTGGAATCCGGTATCATCGTACTCTGGACCAGGATATCATGGCGTTGAAAGAGCTATTCCTGAGATCGAGTCAAATGGATCATCATTGTACACGGACATGCTTACGGATGTGTTTACGCCTCCTGCCATTGATCACCCATCGATTTTTTACCATCTTGGGGAGACCTTGAACTACCACCGCGAAGAGCACCCGGAGTATTTTCCTGTTACAAACATTGCAAGGCTGGAGAGCCTTCCAGATCCGTGGGATGCCGTCCACACATCGGCTGTTGATGTTAGCATACCCAATTCAGTGCTAGGCTCTTCAACATCTCCAAGCACTGAAGGTGGTGAGTTATAATCGGAATTCAGGTGTGTGGGCCTGTTCACTGAGTCATTCAAACTCCACAGCTTCCAGACGAGAACAAATTGGTCCGGTACGTTACAACCATAGTACGAGTCACCAATTCACTCACCCAAGTAATTTGCCATACACCTAGAGCACGAACAACAACAGGATCAGCAGAAGATTCGAATGTCACATATGCAAAAAGGCATATACATCCAAACACAATCTGAAATGTATGTTAAATCGATTGAATGAATGTTTCCACTTACAAGTTACTACCTTTAATCAGCACACATCGACTACAAGCATTTTCTCGTCGAAAAAAAGATCGAGTGCCAGTACTGCGGAAAAAGGTTCACTGAGTCTCGCGCGCATATCAGGCATCTGAAGAATAAGAATGTATGTCCTCACTCCCCTTGGTCTAATGCATAGAGGAGCATAGGAGTAGACAGTGAAGATAGGAAGATGATGAATTGAGATTTCCAATTGGGGGTCACAGAGTGCAGCAATAAGCTGTGTCACTGAGTATATATGGACACTAGCAGAATCATTGCGAGCAAAGCGAAGCAAGTGGTTTCATGTGAGGACGGTAGAGTGTGGTCTCCGTTTGTAGTACTTGTCCAGTGTATTTTGCACAGCAAAGGGAAAATGAGATTCTGTGGATTCGAGAAGTTTCTTCAAATCGAGGTTTTTCAATCTGATACTCTCCTCAGCTGCTCAAACTGGATTATATGCTTTTGAACGATGTGATGAGTTGGATTTTTGAGTGTTGTGCAGCTAGGGTATTGGATAAACTGGTACTCAACATGACGCACATAGTAAGTTTTGGCTTTTTCTCCTTCTTCAAACTGCTAAAATACATGCCTCTCAACTGGGATTAAGCTTCGCGAGCACATCCGGTGAATATCTTGCAAGTTAGTATCGAGCTAAACTTCAGTTGAGAGAAGACATTGTCAGTAACTTAGCACCAACAAACACTAGAACATCGTACATCAAGAGCTTTGACCGGTTGGCACAAGTCAGTGAGGATCGGATTGTTGCCAACAATGTTAATGTTAGGTAGTAAGAGGTGTAGACCTGTGTAGACTAGCTGAGGCGAGGTCCGCGAGGATGACCGCGTGGACAGCTGGGTTCATCTTATCTAATCTTATCGCTAAAAGTTCAACATCGAAATTTGAATAATTGGTCGACTCGTGTCGACATTATACTACACTGTGACGATGAACATCCCCATTACTACAATTCCTCGACTTTCTGCAACGCCAACCTTTGACCCACTGCTCAAACCAGCGATCCACCTCCCAAAACACAAACTACTAGAGTCTCCAAATTCACGGACCATTCTTGTAGGTGAGTTTGATCATGCTGCACCTTTCAAAGCAAGAGTTGGATCCTGGACAATGTTAGGGAACTGGCGCATAACCTCGTCGACAAATCCAATCTCCAATGCTCCTCAATGCGATCAGCTTCAATCAGAGCTTGGTACAGGTAACGACGGAGGGATCCCATTACCAGAGATGACATTTGGAAGTAACTCATTGAAGATCGAGTGGAGGTCGGGTGGATTTATCATCCCGGACAAGCGTCAGAAACGAAAGTTAAAGCACAATCCAAATGAGGTAGACACCCAGCAACCAGATTATGCCAGTGAAAGCGAAGCTGAGGAAGAAAAGGAAGATACAAAGCCTCAATGGACATATGAATTTGACACGCTACATGCCCTTCTGAATGTGAAGAAAGGTGAATTAGAACCTGGAGACGGAGGTGTAAAGGTCGGATACGCGGAAGAATGGTTGAAAAGTCGGTGAGTGTATTGCACTCGATCATTTCTTCTAGTTGTCCATGCATTGGATCATCAAGTGATCCTACTCGCCTCCTTCGATTGTTTATGCTAATCGTGTCATTGCTTAGTACTGGTCCTTCTCCACTTCTCCCAATGCCCAAGACTGTCCCCACGAAACCTTACGATTGGACATATACTACCACGTATTGCGGACATTCTCCTTCACATCCGTCTTCCACCACCATCACCTCTCCACCTAATCAATGGACCACAGCCGACTCAGGCGACACGAAACACCAGATCCCTCTTGCTGAATTGACTCGTCCAGATCCTATCCTTTTCTACGCCGAAATACCGCTGTTCGAAGATGAACTGCATGACAATGGGTCGAGCGCGTTGCTTGTCAGAATCGTGAGCGCTCACTTTGGTTGAAAGAATGCTAAATGGATAAACGTCTTTGTCGATAACAGCGCGTTATGCCCACATGTATATTCATACTCTCTCGGTTCACGTTGCGCGTCGATGGTGTCCTTTTCCGAACATACGACACGAGGCTTTATTCTTCCCTAGAAGACAATCCGGAAGGAACGGTGATAGTACGAGAGACAACTGGCTGGGAAGCCCCGTATGATACTGTCAAGAACGTAAGGGCATCCTCCTTGACTCTGTTGTAAATAATTCATGAACGTTTGTCTTCCCAGCGTCTCCCAAAACGAGACGATCTTACGCCACTCACGGACCCTCTGTTCATAGCCAAGATCCTCTCTGAGCTACCCCAATCGCAAACGACAGGCGCAGGTACTGGATGGAGAGGACTGGGGAAGAAGTGTGAATGGATGAGGATTGGAGGATGAGGTACGCATTGATACCATGATACATCATAACTCAAATACGCGGAGGATATCTGATTCGTTTGCTCGTGAAGTGACTCGATCTTTAACTGCCCTACAAACGACTTGACAACTGCAATCAGAAGATGAGGCGAAGAAAAAAAACAACATACAATACGAGAGTTTCATGAACAGCGACCTTGTCCCCACTCGGTATACAAAATATACATACACTGTAACCCAATAGACGATGTAAACTAAAATGAAATCTCCGAGTTCACATTCCTAGCGTTGAACTGGCTCAGCTCATAGTCCGTCTGCCCACTCCGGTCGCTAGTACCCCGCGAACTCGATTTCGACACGCGAGTTCTCCAAGACACAGCTGTCTTTTCGTGCGATGCCTTCTTGAGGTTGATTGTAATTCGGCTGACGACAATGCTTGAAATTCTGTAAACCAGATCAACACTGTGGCGGTTTCGATTTCATGCAAGCGAGACTTACACCATAGCAGGCCTTTCCGCGATGAAACGCAAAGCTTGAGTTTGATCAAGATTAAATTGTAGATTGGACTCACTGATTATGTATGAACTGCAGCCCGATCTATGAAGAAGGCAAAGTCAATCACAGAAGTTAACGCAAAACGGAAGGTGGAAAAGCGGTACCGGAGCGTAAAGTGTCAACATCAGCCACACGAAATTACTTGTGAACATCACTGCGAAATAGAGCAGGCCGTCTCTTTGTATGAGCTTCAGAATTGGCATGAGATGTAGGACGCCGGATTGTTGTGCGACAATGTAGGAGATTGCGACCACCGCTAGGCCATCGTACACGATCAGTAGGCATAGGAATGCTTGTCCATAGGGTAAGCTATGACAGCGAATTCAAGAGGTGCATAGACAGAGAAGATGGGAACAACTCACACATCCATTGGGGGAACGGATATGCATACTGTGAGATTCCAGAAATCAGCACGGGAATCATTCTGCGACAGGTTCATGATCAAACGCACAGCGAAATGCATCTATATCAGGAAGAGATGTAACATCGGTCACTCCAAGAAGTAGCGTTAAATTTGCTGTCCCATTAGCAGACTGACTGCAGACATAAAGTAGCATCGCTGCTTGGCTAAGCATGAGTGGGACCGCACAGTAGATAGCTATGCGATTTTGCCCGCTCAGAGCGTAAACCCTGCAGGGGACGAGTTTAGTGTGCCACGAATGAGCCTTGCATGCTAGAGAATACCTGATCAAGACAAGGATTTCGGCAATTGTACACATTATCAGAGTCTCTAGCTGCTCGACGTAGCCATAGCGTAGACACCTTCAGGGGGGAATTAGCGTCTCGGGGCCAAGGGGAACCTTCAACCAGGTGGTACGTACATCTTTGAGTCAACGAATCGGAATGAGATGCGGTACAAAATATTCAGAAGAGAGTGAGGCTTACTTCTTCAGTCCAACTTGACGCAAAAAAGGCTATACGGAGTAATAAACAGAATGAATTATGGCGGGCATGCAGTAAATTGGAGAATACGCACCAACGCACGTCACAGCGATGATGATCAGGGTCAGGTATCGATTCTGTGTTTTAGGTCATGGGTATGATTTGCATGGATACATCATACAACTGAAAGCACTGACTAGAAAGAATAACCAGAAGACGACGTTGTTCTTGCGTGCTTTCCAGAGATATTCTATCTATGAGGAGAGAATCAGACTGGAAGTGGGGCATCAGCAAGGAGAGTTCACATGCGTACCTCGTCCCCGACGGTGAGCAAATACTCATATGCCCAGAGTGCTGTCACTGCTATCCAATACCGCTATACGAGTAGCCATTATCATCCATTTCTCGATATCTCAAAGCCATCCAAGTGCACAAACCTTTTCCGCCAATCTATCATCCGCGTTTAGATCCAGGTCATACAGAATTCAAAGGAAATGAACTCACAGATCATAACCTAGAGCGATGACGGCCAAGTCATCAGCGGAAGACATAGTTGAACGAGGTCGGAGTGGAATTAGGCAGAGATAGGTTTGCTGGGGAAGAACAGCAAGTATCGAAGACTGGACGTTTATATATACGCACCGTCGTCTGCCCTTCGGAGGTGACGGCGGAGGATGATGTTATCAAATTCAGGGACGATTAAGCCACAAAGCCACAAACGCGGAGATGGAACTGGATGGAAATCATGGACTGATGGAACGACGAGCGAGGAACAGACTGGAACAGATGAAATCCACTCTAAACCGCTGTCTCAATCCAGACGACGCAAGACGAACGGTTCCGTAGGAGAGCGTAGGAGTAGTGCTACTACTAGTCGATGCTTTTACGTAGAAAAATACGGATATCAGTCTTGATCAGATTCCTTGGAGGGGAGTGTACATCAACCAATTCCAATGAGCGCATCGCAATCGTAGTTAAATAATCCGTGAGTGTCAGAGGGGTGAAAGGCAGGATCCATGAGGAACTTGATGCGCTGAACGTGCAGCATGCAGTTACCAGTAGTATTAGGCAGTCTACTTGTACGCAAACTGCTTGAGAGAGCGATGGTATATCGAAAAGTGTTCTTGCGTGAAGCTGAATACCCCTGTCATGCGCCAGGACCGATGCTGATGAGCTTCCGTTGTCCGTTGATGGCAAGAAGAACACCGACGGATGCAAAAAGTTGAAGAGAAAGTCGGTTTAAAATTTCCTAAATTGGAAATCGTGACTTTCTCTTAGACTTCATGCTATATCTCCTCTTAGAAATTGAATTCTGAAGAGGTTACTACTCATTCGCGTCCTCTTTTCATTCCTCTAACAATGGTCACAGGGTAACCGATGGAACCAGACTCGCGACGGAATTCCATAATTCAAGACTCACAAGACGCGCCTCTTGCACCACCGCAGGATCTTTGGTCCTCAATTCTTGACAGCGTTTCATCCTCACGCTCAATCCCTTCCAAGAACGTGCTAGTTCTCGGTCAACCAGGTAGCGGAAAAAGTACACTATGTGAGGCCTTACTGGGTAGGACAAAGGTCAACAGTAATCTGGACAAGGAGGAATCCAAAAGTGACTTTGCCGTGGGATACGACTGGGCAGATATTCGAGATGATGCCGACGAAGGTAACGCGATTGCTCGAGCTTTGTCATCGCGAGCTGGATGGCTGATGGCTTGTGCTGTCCAGATACCCTTGCTCGTTTATCAGTCTACACCACTCCTTCTTCCCATTCTTCTTTCACCTCCCTTATACCGTCTTTCATTCCCCCGAGATCATCTCTGGGTCACACAGCAGTCATCATAGTGCTAGACTGGACCAAACCATGGACATTTGTAGAGGAGATGGAGGAATGGCTCACTTGGGTGGAACGTTGGGCAGGAGGAGAATTGACCGATGCTAACATGAAGGATGCGAAAGACCCAAAGAAAGACGGAAGGGAACTAGAAATGATTCGGGAGGAAAATCGTGAACGATGTAAGCGTCAGTCATGCAAAACTTGTATTTATCTCAACTCCTTCAGGGCAATCATATCTCCAGCACTATACGGAACCCTCTTCGGATTCTTCAACTATCGGACCATCAACGTCTTCAACAGCCATCTCCTCCAACACTGTACTCCCACTAGGGCCCGGTACATTAACTCACAATGCCGCTGGTGTACCCATCATCGTTGTTTGCACGAAAGCCGATCTCATAGATGACCGGGAGGAAGGTGCATCTACTGGTTTAGGAGGTGGAATGGTGAAAGGTAAAGGTGGTGAGTGGGAGGAGAGGACAGATGGTATTATGCAGATTTTACGGACGATATGCCTAAAATGTACGCTTTCTTTCTTTTCGGTCTTTCAGTTGTTTCGATCCATTACCCTCAATTCTCTCTATCTTGTACCTTATTGCTGATAGCTTCTAACCCCACTTCATCTCTTAGATGGCGCAGCATTGTTCTACACAACTCCTCTTCCGGAAACACTTTCCATCCTGCGACAATACACACTTCATACCCTCTTCGTTTCTTCCGCACCCTCCCTCCCTAATTCCCTATCCTCGACCAATGGTTCCATCTCCCTTGGCGAAGTGAACACTTTGGTCTCAACAACCAACACCTCCACTCCCATTCGTAATCCGTTTCCCTTCCCTCATCGACCTAATACGCTTGATCGAGATCGGGTGGTCATACCCTCTGGGTGGGATTCCTGGGGTAAGATCACCGTATTGAGGGAGTTTGAGCCGAGCGTATGGGGTGAAGGTTGGGAGATTGACCTCGAATCTGACGGAGCAGAGGAAGACAGGCATGGGGCTAGAGTCATGTACAGAGAGCTCGTACCTGATTTAGGGACGAAGGTATGCTGAGGTTTTATACTCTCGATTATAGCTAACACCTCCTTTCCTTTCTTCGTCTAGCCCCCGCCTTTACCACCTTTCAACTCTCCGATACCCGAACAGTCGTTCCTCGCTAGGAACTATGACGAGAGCACCAAGAAGGCAGACCGTGATCCCCGGGGCGCTTTCAGAAACCCCGTTGATGTTGACGGAGGTGCATATGGTACGTGAAAGTCGAACAATTCTAGTCTCCAATCTTTCCACCAATTCTGCTTTACGTCCTCTCTCATTGTAGGTTCCAATGCATCCTCTGGAACGAGCGCAGGCATCGTTGGGCCAATGGGAACAAACTCCTTCAACCTTCCAAACGTCGAGCGGCTTTTCATGGAAATGGAGGGCAGCTCGTCCGATCGTTCAGACAGACTATCCTCGTCACTTTCGGATCGTCCAGATAGATCCGATAGATTATCTTCCTCAATCAACGACCGGCCTTCTTCTGGTCACGACCGACGAACCCGACCTGCGACCAACCGGCCGGCGATGTTAACCTCGACAGGCGCGTCTCCCCCATCCGGGAAAGCACCCTCATCGCCTTCGTCTTTGTCCCCTTCGAGCATCTCACCTCCAGGAGGCGTTTCAGGCGCAGGTGGATCCGGGCAGAGTCAGCATGAAGTTCTACAGAACTTTTTCCAGAGTTTGTTGAGTAGTAAGGATAGAGGAGCAGGGAGTCCTTCCGCGGGGAGACCGAAGAGCGTGATGAGTAACGGAAGCTCGAAAGAGAAAGGCGAGAGAGATAAGCCTGATAATGAAGGAAGTCCGTAATCTCAACCCTGTTATTCGCTCTGTACCTGTATCGTTGAGCACCGCGTCTTCAAATCATCACTGCGAAGAAGTTCTACACGAACAGCAGCATGCAATAACTATCGAGCAAGCTCTAGCTACTGACCTGAAGTATTTTGAAGAACGAAAGTAGAGGATGCTTACATTCAAATAATCGGTCATTCAAGGAGTAGTACTAGTTTGCTTCGCGACATGGAGAACGTCCTCACAAAATCGTTCACCGATCTGAAGCGCCGTACTTAAGACTCAGGGAGTGCAGACATTGCGCACCGTAAGGGTCGGGCATTCTAAAATACATTTCTGAACACAGCATTTTACAGTCTGGAGAGAATTCTCTTCCTTCCCCCCTCAGTGAGGAGTTTGTGAAGTAGTGATGGTACCTCAGCTTCAAAGAACCTACGAAAGCACGGCGAACACATTTAAATTTCTTGTCAGCGACGCATCTACTGTCGAGAATTTACTAAGAAAAATGATTAAAATTGCTTTAGAGAAAGAGCGTCCTGATACACAAAAAGGCGGTTTCAAACCAGTAGGAAGTTCAACATTATCGGAGATGAGTACACTAAATGAACACAAGGATAGGCTGTGGTGGGATAGCACTGGCAAAGTACTCTGCTGACACCCAAATGCTATGACGTTTGAAAATCGGGAGGACGAGGGAGGACAACGACTGTTGGTTGGCCAAGTTCTAACAAAACGATAGTGCGCAGCTAATCGGAGTCCGGGCAAGCAGCTGTGTATATTGAGGATAGTGCAGAGTCTGATGGAAGAATATGTACTTACCACAGTATCCGTTATTGGGGCATATACCGCGAGGACCATCGTCCGTTGTGCAACCAACGGCTTCGGCAGCTGCTTTTCCGGCCGAGTAGCAATCACCAACCACGCATTGGGCGTGGACAGTGTTGGAGAGGACAATGAATGTGGCGAAGAACATAAAGAGGGTGGAAACTTGGCATTTCATCTGATAGAAGAGAAAAGTTAGTTATACCAGCACGCAGGAGCGTATCAGCAAGTTCTTACGATGAGAATTGTCGTTGTTGCCGGTGTGAAAAAGAACTAAACTGAGGCTAGCCAAAGGAGAAGTTGGACAAGTCTGTCTGTTTGGGTCGTTCAGCTTCATCGAGTGTGCTTTTATACCATTCCGTCCAAATCGGTATCAATAGGAACGAAAGCTCGTGAGACTTGAGTCGTCGTCCTTGTAATTGAAATCTTTGGGCTCAAGTGGAGCTAGACGACTTCGCTTGAAGTTGCGACATGAGAATATCCAAAGGGTGTGAAATTGTGAAGGAAGGAGACTGAGTATTTTGAAGTTTCAGCGAACCGCGTTGAGGGCAAGATTGGTACCCTTCGAAATTCAATTCGAAACACTCGATCACAGTGAACGTCAAACGAGCGGAAGAAAAGACTGGCAGAGACTGGCCTTTGATTGACGGTCCCAAAGCCCAGCAGTGAGCCCCGTTGAACGATTGCGAGCGCACGGAACTTACTTGATGGAGCATCGTCAAGGGTTGTATCAGACTAGCTCAGGTTAGCTCAGACTGGGAGCTGCAGAGTCCCAGCAACCGTCGACTATACAGATTTGAAGTTGGTGATATGGTGGGTAGGAAGGGTTCCGTTTCCCTAAATTTGCATGCAGCATGCATGGGGAATGTATGTGTGTGTTCACGTAGCCCAAGAATCGAAAGGAGACTGAGCGGTCAACTTCAAGCTATTCAACAAGACCGATCGTAAAATCGTTCTCGGACGTCCGCTGGAGTAGGCGGGAGTAGGCTGGAGTCCGAAGGGTGGCATCCGGTCTCAGGTTCCGTGCCTAACTTGTAAGCATAGCACCAGAATTTCCTGCGTGCAGCGTCAGGCCTTTAGAGTTGGTCAAACCGAGAAAACGTTAGAAAGTTACTTGTTGGTACAAGTTACATAGTTGAACCTGATACACGCAAGAACATGATTTTCAAACCAACACTGTTCCGTTGAATGTCATATGTACTGATAGTCGGAGATGATTACCAGCAACGGCTCCTACACGGGGAACTTCCTTGTCGATTCGGCACCGAAATTCGAATTTGAAGTTGGCCCGGCATTTCTATCTGCAGTGGGGAAAAGAAGAAATAACATAGAGAGTACGAAGGAAACTGGAGGTTCCTATCACCTCGTACGGCTTGATGAGCAAATCGAGGTCTCATTTCGTATGAAAGAAACAGGTTCAAGACTCCAAGTGATGTGTCTCCGACGGTATATCTGGAGGAAAGAAGGAGGAACTTGGATGAACAGAGTCGAAGGAGTACGAACAGGAGGATGCGATGCGATCACCTCCTACGGCTTGATGAGCAAGTGGATGTTTCAATCTGTAGGTGGAAGTTTGGAACAGGCCCGAGTGATGTGTCTCCGCCGGTACACTGCGCGCACTGGTTCACTGTCATGATAGAAGCCGTCCTCTGGGAGTGGGGGCAGCGTCGTGACTGTCAGGGAAAAAGATTTAGTATAGAGAATCGAGATCTTCAAACAGAAACATGATGAGGGTTCTGACTTCTGTCTGTCTGTATGTTATGGGACGATAGCTCAAACTCATCTTACCTTCTAATCACTTTTCTCAAGAATCTCTTACTTCGATATTCATCGTCAATGCACGAATTCTCGTACGTTTCCATCAATCATACCACTTTTCATTATGACTTCATGACCTTTCATTACTTACGATTCATTTACGATTTACTTACGACTCACCTACGATTTAGTGTTCCAGTAGAACTATAGTAGAATACTCAGGAAGTGAGGAGAATATAGTAGAAGCTTCTGGAACATGTAAGCTTGATTAGCTATAAGTACTATACTCGGAGTACGGAATATCATCTTTGATTCTACTCTTACCCATCTCTCGGTGCCGTCGCACTCGTCTGAACACTTTGCTATCGACTCGCTCTAGCAGCCGCCGACCATCAGATTCGCTCTGGTCCTCAATAGGAAGCATCCGATTCGCTCTGCTTTCAGGTAAGTTTTGGTAAGAACCATTCGCAACGTATCTCTTTGATTACTTCTACGAAATCTACTAACGTTACTAACGATTTCTGCCTAGCTATTACAGGTCTTGTCGACGAACTCTAACATTGGTGGACACTAGGAGAAATCGTTATCTTACGAGATATCTTAGAGTTGCTAAACTTCTTGACTTACCTATCACTCCATGTCTGCATCATCTTCGCGAGGTTCACGAGGTACCAAAAAACCTTCGCTTTTGTCTCATCCTCTTCGTACTCGCGCGACTCAAGAAGTTCTAAATCCGATTGACCCTCATTTCACTACGCCGTCGCGAAAGCGCAAGCCGGGTGAGAAAATGTCACAGAGCGAGGAGGTAGAACCCGCACCTACTTCTACTGAACCTGCACCTATAACCACTGAAGCTGTCGAACCCGAGTTCCTTGATACTGTTCCGGGCATGTACGGGTCTCCTAGCAGAAGTCCATTGGAGGAAGAAAGAATCGAGGAGTGGCCTGGCAGTTATAACTCGCCACCAGCAGCTGGAATTCAGTTTATGCCTGACGACGAAATTACGGAATTAATGCGACCGGCTGAGGACGAAGAAAGCGAAGCTATTCAACCTTTGGTCAGGAAGGATGCGGATGAGGAGTTATTCGACGCTTACGGTATTGAGCCATTGCAAGAAATTTCGGGCGCGATTCCTATGAACGAACGAACTATGTTGCCCGCCGGGCTGACCAGAAGTGAACAGAAGGATATTCGTATTGTTTCGCTACGAGACGACTGTAATCAGGTTGAGTATGCTAGCCTTTCAGGAGTGTTTGATTTACCTGAGATTCCGGAAAGGCATCGAACGCTTCTTGCTGAGCGGCAACGTAAAGCAGTAAAGTTCGGTTCCGAGTTCATTCGGAAGGAGTATCTACAGGCCTTTGAGAGTAAGGTACTGACCTTAAATGATCGCAGGAGATGTAAGAAGGTCTTGTTGCTCCTTGATACGTGTCTTCTGAATTGGCGTATCGCATCAACGAGAATCGAAGACAGAGAAATCAAGTACTACTCACTGTTGAGAGACAACCTGTACAATCTACTAAAAGCGCTTCGAGAAATCCGAGATAACGCTATTACAGATTTCCAGACCGCAGGAAAGAAGGCACCTTTCATGCCACAATGGGGACCGTATGGCAGTCCTGAGAATTGGTGGAGTTGGAACGATGCCGAGTGCGTAGCTGCGACGTTTCGAGTCGATACGGAACGATTCCTGTACAACATTTTGGAACATCATCAAGTGGGGTGGAAATCTCCTAAAGGAAAAGAGAAGGAAGTAGATGCGGCATCAGAGACGACGACGAGAGGTTTACCTAGAGACCGCATACCTACAGAAAGCATATCCCGCGCGTTAGAAGCACAAAACACTCAATGGCGGAACTTACAAGGACGCACCCGTGATTTCTTGAAACCACCCACTATCTCTGCAGCGGCAGCTACGAACTCGAAACGATTCGCTGAGGAGTTTGCATCTTCAAGTGTACCGTTTCAACGAGACCCTCCTCCACACCAAAGAAATCGAGATACGGTTTCACCACTGGACCAACCAAGGAAACCAGCGAAACGGGACTCTCAACCCTCGGATGACGGTCCAAATTCATCAGGAGAAGAGCGTCGTAGCCAACAGAGCCAGCGGCCGAAGAAACGACAAGACAAGCCAAAGTCTTCTCGTCGACCCGGGGAAGGTGGTGATCCTAGCGAACCATCGGATGGATCTGGAGATGAAAAAAAGAAAAAGGATCCTCCTCCTCGAATACCTAGGCCCACCCGCAGTGACGAGATTCCTAATCGAGTAACGAGAGAAGACCCTCGTTTCGATGTGAAGCTTAAGCCTGATACGATTCCTACCTGGGACGGAGACATGGATAATATAATCAACTGGGAAACCCAAATCAACAGTCTGGCTAAACGATCTGCAACGATATATACTCAGCTTGGATACCTAGTGCCAGGAAGGCTTCGAGGAGACGCCAATCTATGGTATTACAGTCAATCCGAGCGACGAAGAGACCAGTTGGAAGAGGATTGGGGTACCCTAAAGGCCGGAATCAACGCGTATTACATGAATCAGACTTGGATGGATGATCAGATGGCCATTGCTAATAACGCACACTTTAGGGAACAGGGCCACGCAACGGAGGCACCGAGTCAATACTTCATTCGGAAGAAAGACTTACTTACTCGCGTATATCAGTACACAGATACTCAACTCATTCGTCAAATTATGCTTGGAGCTCCGACTTCTTGGACTAACGTTGTCACCCCACATCTCTACGTTGACTTGGACGAGTTCCAGGGTGTGATTCGTTTCCACGAATCAAATCTTATCCGCGTTACCCCTCGAAACTGGAGACTACCGGAGGGATTTCAGTTAAACAACGGTTACCCACGACAAGGCCAAAATACTTACAATCGTCGCGTAAACCTGGTTGGTTCTAGTCCGAATTTGCCGCCGCCCCAATTTCCTCGAGATGATACTATTGTGTCCAAATTGAAGCGTGGTACTCCCGAAGAAAATAGTGCGCGACCTTGTCGGCATTGCGGAAGTCCTAAACATTGGGACTTTGAGTGTAAATACTCTCGGAAAGGAATGAAGAGAGCACGCACGAATCATGTCATGGTCTCGCCAGAGGAGGAACAGGCTCAGCGAGAGTACGAAGATCTCTACTTTGGTTTGGAATCCGAGGAGGAGATCAACGAGGAGGGTTTTTAGGAACCTCCCGGACCCTGGACGAAGGGGTTTGCGCAGATATAGTCCCTATCTGTGAAGAAGAGGAACCTTCGTCTAATCTTGGGAGGGAGGACACGGGACTACCGGTACAGGAAGTAAACCAGGAACGAAACGAGGATATATCTTTAGAAACTTCAGAAAGAAATGAATCGGCTGAAGTACCACAAGTACATACCAGACTAGCTCGGCCTAGTTTGAACCGTAAGTCTCGAAGGCGGCTAGCGCGCGCGGTGCAAGCACAATCGCGTTCCTATCATACGCAGGTCGAAGGAACCGATATTGTGGAACTTCAGAGGCACATGGCCAGGCCATCCGGCTGTGCGTTCTTGGGTGCGAGAGCTACAGAGGCATTAGGTTACATCAACAATAAGGAAGAGGAGCCCGTACCTGTTATTTTTGACTCAGGATCTGATATCACACTTATATCTGCTAAGACTCTCAGCAAGCTCTCTAAACCACCCCGAACCCGAACTGGTCAAAAAATCAATCTCGTACAAGTTACCGGCCAGACGCAAATTGAGGGATACACCGTCCTTGATTTGATATTCGAAACGGAAACAGGGCCAGTCAAGATGAACGTAGAAGCCTATATCGTGAGGGGTATGAGTGCTCCATTAATTCTGGGTAATGACTTCGCTGATCAGTACTCGATTTCTACTATACGAAAGGAGGGCAAAACTCACCTGGAGTTCGGTAGTACCGGTCGTCGACTTGAGGTCCAGAATTCAGTAACTGCACCATATACCGACGACAATGGTAAAACATTCAAGGTTCGAGTCAGCAAGGGATTCTCGGGAAGGATGGCAAAATTGGCTCAGCATCGAAAGAATCAGAAGGCTCGAAGATTGGCACGGATCCGAGCTTCTGATATATCTGTTCGGGCTACTAAACAGGTAGTGGTTTCACCTGGAACAACCAAGTGGGTGTCGGTCAGCGCTAACGAGGTATAAAGTCGGTTCTTAGTATAATGCCTTATGACAGGTCACTTAGCACGAACACAGAGTACGACTTCACGGATTCGTCAATCAAATTGTATTTATAGCGAGGTGTGGGGCGTTGTCAGAGATTCCGCACTATCTTATATCTCAAGTCGAACGCAGTCTTGTAAGATCTTTTAGATCAGCAATACTGGTCAGCAGAACGAAGTGACACGGATATACCAGTCGTAAGATCTGGACTAAGGGGTTTGTTTTGAGTGGCTTCCACTCGGATAAGGGTTTTTAGGCTCGGAAAGCAACGGGGTACCAGACGTTATGGTAGACCAATCGATTCCGCTCCCGGGTGAAGCAGTACTGATCACTATTCTCAGTAAAACCTCGAAGATCACGCAGATCACCAATCACTACGTGTCAACTTGAACAGAGCCACCAAAACTCTGCACGTTCACTCGGCACAACCTGAGACCAAGTCCTCTGTATCTCCGGAACGGAGTCTACCTTCAACTAGCAAGTGACAGACACCAAGTCAAACCACTCAAAAGTCGGGCTTATCGCGATGAAGTAACACACTTAATCTGCAAGGTCCGGTACGGCTTAGAAGCCTTTACTCCCACGTATGGATGAAAAGGATTACCAGTTCAGAGAGATCTGGGCGCGAAACTTGTTCATTTGTGCGGATACAGGTCTTTAAGTACACTACGAAAAGTCCAATACCCGTATTTGTCCTTGATCTAGTAGATCTAGCTATTTCTACGGACGGAGTCCGATAATATACACTTAAATAGTAAAATATGACTGAAACGATACAAACACGCAAGGAAATAGTAAAGAAAACAGAGAAAAAGATGAAACTTGTCCGTATTTCGTCGTACTTTCGCCAGATCTAGAGACCAAGCAAGTTCCGACCATGGTCTGTGCGGCATCCACATGCTAGGGTGCCTAACTCGTCAGAGTGGCTCCTGCCTGTGTTGCTCAAGTGTTTCCGACGAATTTGCTTCCGCGGAATGGTAGTGGTCTTCCCAAGTTACTGAGATAGACTCGTAACAGCGGTTGATCTCGCGGATCAGGTAGGTCTGGTCCGTAGCTTTCGAACGGTATGCATATAGCCTGGTGTTCCGGAGCGGACAATGCAGATAAATGCTTCAGAAGTGTTTTCCGTAGGTTTCCGCGCGTTTCCGTGAGTACTGGTCAAAGCTGTACATAGCATACGCTATATCCCAGTTTAGAACTTGAACATATGCGTGTTTCCGCTGCGGGTTTCACCCGTACTGCCACGGAAATACTAGATCATCATGTTTCCGACGGTTTCCGCTACTTTGCGTAGGGTTTCCGTGTGGTAACTCGTCCGGATAGTCCTCATCGTGTCTGATCTGCTAGATCAAGTGAAATTTCCGTCATCACAGCCAAGTACCAACTCAGTCATCAGAAAAGTATTCATCTGAGCATTTAAAGATACCCCAATCTTAAGAACTTTAGTAATCTTTGGGCTTAGTTTTGGTTCTTTGAGGTTGCCTAGTGTCTTTGGTATTTTCAGGATCTTTCAGATCTTCAGGAGCTTAGCACTTGAAGCTGTTAGCACTTTGGGCTGTTCAGCTAATTGGGGTATTTGAATGCTCTAGGCTAGAACATTTTCCTGATGGTTGTGCCGATCCGGCAGATCTTGATACTAAGTCGATATTCCCTTGGTGTGCTCGTACCAGTAGTCAGCTTCTTGAAGGATCCCCGACCAAGGGTGCGAGCAATAGCTCTAAGTGGATATTCATGGCTGATCCTGCCAAAGGATCTGTATCCTAGCTTATACTGATACAAGTTTGACTGCTAGTTCGGGCTCACTACAGTCCTTATTGATACTATGCAACGGTCTAAGTTGATCTTTTTGATCATTGCACGCCTGCGCGGAAAAACCGCGCAACATCTCCCCCAAACTAAAGATCTGACCGTCCCCGGTCATCGCTATGGGTAGTGTAGGCTCGTATCCCTTGAAAGGAGTGGTACTGTAGCTGTTCCAACAGATCAATCACTTTCCGCAACATTCTGACTTGATTATACCCGGTGATCTAACAGATCAAGTTGATCCGTTGATCTTAGCACCCGTACCGACAACTCCGCTGTCCTCTTGTCGAAGACGCTAAGTCCTCGGTTTGTTATCGGCGCTTAATTTCCGAGTGTGATATCATGACGTAAATCACGCTTCAATTCTATCACATCACATACACACTTCCTCGAAACAACTTCTTTTCAACCTTTTACATACTATCCCATGCCTAGGCCTGGGATTAGAATGCTGACAAAGGTTCAACGGACTTGGAAAATTTTCTAAGTTCGTTTTCTTCCTTCTCCCCATCGTTGTCCACGCTCTCGACACGATGGCCTCAGCCTCCAAAGCCTCCTCGTCGAAGAAGAAACTGGACGCGCCTCCTGCCAGGATAAAGAAGTCTTATCTCTTCCCTGCCGACGCTCTCATTCCCGACTCCCCGACTGCTGCCTCGCCTTTACTTCCTTTCTCTTTCAACAAGGATGTGCGACCAGCAGGCGGTACGTTAACCACAGAGGGGGTCCTCTTTTTACCGGCTACTTTGTCAGAGAGCAAGCGCCTTCAAAACAGCTGGAAACGCTTTCCCAATTCCTTTTCTTCTGCATTCGACCTTCCTCGTTATTCGTCTCCCGAGACCGCCGATCTCAGCGCAACGCTCTTTATTGACACAGCCAAGCAAGTTCCTTCCACCTACTATCCCCACTCCCTTGTGCGTCTCGTGGACTCCTTTTCGAAGGGTCCTACGACACGTGCCGAGGGCTACTTGCTGTATCAAGCCATCGCGTCGCTGCAGGTTGCTGTGTCTCACATTGTGCACAAGCATGCCTCCAAGACTCGCAACCGTGAGCTGTTGTTAGAGATGTTGGAGTCGGATCGCATCACTGCTTGCCTGGTTCGTGTCCACTTTCGATATTGCCCAGCTATCGTACTTATTTCCGTACCCTAGGATCACTATCGTTCCTTTTGGCATCGTGGTCAGGATTGCCCCCTCTTCGCTGCCCTCTTCATGGCCCTTTTCTGTGATTACTGCGAAAACCTCCTGTCGGCGGCCGAGTATCGGGAATATCTGTACGACGAAGAGGAGCGTACGGGCGGTGGTATGAGCAAGCGGAGCCGCCGTCAAATAAAGGTAATCCTCAGTCGATTTTGGCCCCACTATTTTGCTGACCGCTGATCTGCTTCCCCTAGTCCTCCTTCCCCGACGTTTCAGTAACCCTCACTTCCCTTGCCATTCCCCTACCTCTGGATCCTTCCACTAAGGAGGGACAGCTTATTATCACCGTTTGTCATAAAGGACCTCCGGGTTCACAACTGATTCATCCGTTTTCCAAAGTATCACTCCTGCCAGACCCTTCGGGTTTCATTCGTGCCTTGCCTAGAAGTTTGACCCCGGCCGGTGATTCGGACTCCGATCATTCGACGGGTCGTCCTCAGTCTGCTCCCAAAAAGCGTCGTCCGCCTCCCGCAGCCTACTCGGATATCGAACTCGATGATGATGACTATGAAGCCGACACCCCGGAACCTCACGCAGCTGATGACTCCGAGCCTATTGAGCTGGAGATCCCTAGTATGTTCGTTCCGTGTGTCCTCCTGTCTTCCTCGCTTACTTTCTTCCTTACGTTCTTCAGAGATTCGCGAGAGCATTGCCAGGGCTGCCAAGGCTCGAGGGCGCGGAGGCACCAGCAAAACCGAGCTTCCCACCTCTCAACCTTTTGTGCAAGTTCCTGCCAAAAGGGAGCGTCCGATCTCGCCTAACAATGACCCCATCGTGAGGCCTTTCTTCGTTTTCCTCTGGTTCGTATCATCCTGACCTTTTCCCTTAGGCCCCCGAAGGACCTCCGACGAAAAGGAAGAAGTCTCAAAAAGTCCTGGGGAAATCGCGAGCAGTTTCGCCGTCCAATTCTTTGGTTCCGACCACGCAACCTCCCGATCCCCAACGCCTCCGTATCCAAGAAGGTCCCCCGGACTATTTTGAAGATGACGACACTCGCGACCCTAACCAACTTCTGATGCTTTCCAATCCCGATTTCACCATCACCACCGGGTTTTCCTCTATCCTCCTTCAGTCCTCGAATTCTCGACGCGGGGCTCGAGCTCCACTGCTTCGTCCCCCAAGTTCATGATCGCAGATGAGATAAAAGGATTTAGGTGCTTTCTTGTCTACCCCGGAGGTTACTTTCTCCCTTCAAGCCCTCAGTCGCTACAACTACCTCACTTCCCGTCACTTACGAACTCTCAATTCTCGTACCTTGCCGGCGCACACGTCTATGTACTCCACTTCTAATTGCCTCACGTGCCTTAGTCGCGGCTTGGTCTGCGAGGGAGGTAGCAAGGCTAATGGTACGTGTAACAACTGCGAGGCTACACATCGTACATGCCCGAGTTGCCTTGGACTCGAGGATCACCAGGATTGCTTCCGCGCTATTCATCAGACCGTGCAGGGCTTCCCGTTTGGCTATGCCTCGGCCGTTGATGCGTTCGAGAAGTCCTTGGATCGATACACTCACCTCCAGACTTCATTTGAGCCATTATTCGCCGATGCTCGTCAAGATCTAGCTGACAAAATGCGCCACCTTCGTGCTCAGGGTTTCGACGCTAACGTCGTACTTTCCCGCTGGGCTGAGGAGAATCCCAATACTCCGGTCGACTTCGAAACAATCTCTTGGTTTTCGACGCTTTTTGGTTGGAACACCTCATGCAATCTCTCTCGTTTCCTCTCGAATCCGACCGACATCGCGAAGCTAGAGACTTTCCTCCGACAACTCGATCCCGAACCTTCGACTTCTACCATTCCTCCTTCTCAGAGTCAGCCTTCCCCTGCCAAAGCTCCTACATCTGCGGAACCCGTTGTCGGCACGGTGCGTCAGCCAGTTCTGAAATCCAAGCATCGCCCCGCCGCTGCCGTTCCCGTTAACTTCCCGTTGCGCCGAGCCTTTCAGACTCCCTCTACCTCTTCGGTGCCACCTCCCTCCGCAACCGCGGTAGATGAGGAATCGGATGACGAGGAGGAGCCTGCTCAAGCCACTCCCGGTCGAAGCCTGCTTACGGAGTACGAGGGGGATGGAGACGACGACGCTGAAGCGGACTAGGCAATTTTCGTATGGTATCGTTTTTCTATAGCTTATGGTAGTGATCAGACTCGCATATCGTTTTCTGAGCCAGACTACCACAGCTTTAGCTTGTACCACCGCATCTGACTCTGTTTCTTGATTCCCAGTAGCTAGCACACTTCTGAAATGTCAATGCCCGGTTGGGCTTTATCTTGTCTTTGGCCTTGGGCAGAGCTCTCCTTAAGACTTCCTGAGTTACTCTTCAAGATACTTGGGATATCCTCTAAGATGTCTTCTGAATTTTCTTTTAAGCCCTCCTAAGTTAACTTTAAAGCCCCTGAGTCTCCTCTAAGTTGACTTTAAGTTGTTAGGTCTCTTGCCCTTAACCAACACCTGATAGAACACTATAAGTAACTTTATTGATACCATGTTTTCTTCTAAATGTTCATCTTTTGACATCTCTAAAGCTTTTGCGTTACTTTTATGATTCACGCAGCACTGATTTTGGTCTGATCCGCTAGATCATTTTGATCTGCTAGATCAACCCATCAATGTTCATTCTTCGGTTATCAAGTTGGTGGTTGCAGCCTCATATGGCATGTTAAATCCATTGGGCTTTACAAATTGCAAACTGCGTCGGTTTTAGATCTAAGTCTTTGCGTTGTACACATGCTTGAGCTGTCAATGAACACAGGTCTTTCAGATCTCGTAAAATTTTCATGAAATTTTCCGAAATTTTCGAAAATTCTTGAAACACCGTGTGTCCCCTCCCCCAAACTACAGCTCAGCAGTCCCCTGCTGACCCGAAGCTTCGGAAAAGGTATAAAAGCCCTTGATCTAAGAGATCCGACTCCCAACTCAACGAAAAATGGCTCCCAACTTCGAGTACCACAATCTCCCTATCTCGCTTGAAGCTGACTTTGCCAACTGGTGCGTCGACGCAGAGTACTGGGCTGCTCGTGTTAGCGATGACAAAAGCCTGGCCTGGCAAGGTGCCAAGTACAGTTCTAGCAAGGACAAGGTCAAGTTCACCACGTCCAACAAAACTATCTTTTTGAACGATGTCCGTTGCGCGTACACTCATCTGGTACGGAAATCGCCTGATCTGCTAGATCTAGCAAAATTGACCATTTTCCGTTAGCTCATTCGAGTGTCCCGCGACGCTGCGTGTATGAACAAGGAATATCTGCGGGCGTACGACAATCTCGCGGAGGAATTACTTTCCGCCGTGAATGCGTACCGCACTATTCGGGACGAGATCCCTAAGCAGTTTCCCAAACTCTCTGAAGAGGGAGGGAAGAATGCCGAGATCGTCAGTTTCTACATTCAGCTGAACGACCTTTGTCGCAAAAAGCTCCGTGAGGACCAAGGCAGACAGGGTTCTCCTGCCGTCAGTACTCGCGGACCTAGTGTTCCACCTGCTGATCCTGAAGGACCGTCGAAATCCAAGTCGAAAGGCAAGGAAGTTGCGACTGATCCAGCAGATCCAGCAGTTTCTGATGCTGATGCCAAGTTTATGGCAGAGGTGGTGCATTTCCGCAACTATTTTCGAAGATTTGTTTATTGACTAAAGGTTCCAGGATGCTGATCTTGCAGAACATGGTCCTTCTCCTCCAAAAGGTCCTCGAGGCGCACTTGCTAACCATTTACGAGGCCGCGGACTTCCCATGCGAGGCCACTTCCGTAGTCCACGCGAGCAACGCTTTGAAATGCAAGAATCACTGCGTATGGGTGTTCCTGTTCCGCGGTATGACCCTCCGGTAAGTATTGGACCTTGATCTGTGAGATCAGCTGCTAAATGTTTATCCAGCCTCGTCGTGCTGAACTCGTCATCGATCATATCATTGGTATGGACGAAAGGATCAAACACGCCAAGGAGGAACGTGAAAAAGGCGAGAAGGGGAAGAAGACCGCGGAAGCGACTCCTCCTCCTCCTACCAGGCCCTCTACTCGTTCCAAAAGCAAGAAGAAATCCCCTGACGACGAACCGGCTGCTCTGGCAGATCAGGATGTCTCTGTACGTGGCTGGTCTTGTAGATCAGACAAGTTTATGACTAACCCGTGCCATAGATGGCTGACGAAGTCGAGGATTCTACTCCTGCGAAGGCTAAGACCAAAACCAAAAAGCGCGACACCGTCGACGACGATGACACTCCGAAGTCTTCCAAGACCAAGAGCAAGCGCAAACGTTCCGAACGCGATGTTGGTCCCGCGGACGGTAATGAGACTGAGCGGGCTCTGTCTCCTCAAGCACATAGTACTGTGCATGCTGTAACCGCGATCTCCCAGCCTCGTGCTGTTGGTGAAGATCTGATTAAGAGGGTGAAGTATTCGTTGGAACTCGCGGATACTAGTGAGTACCACTTCCATTTTCCGCTGTTTCGTACGGACTTCTACGGAAACTCGTTGATCTGCTAGATCACGGATTTTCCGTTAGATATTTTCGCTTTGCATAGTCCGGAGTCCTTTCGCAAATCTTCGTCGTTTGCTGATTATCGTTACAGGTACCCCCGACGATACAGATCATCGAGATCTCGTGCAACTTCTTCACAACATCGGACTCGCCCACAACCCGGAGGTTGAATCGTACACCGAAGAGCAGTACAATGCCTTCATCAACTTCCATACGACCCAACTCTTCGACTGTGTTATGAAAGCTCGTTTCTATGCACACCGTGGGGAGGCTAGTCAACGGATCATCGACAACGCCAGGGCTGCTCGGAAGGCTGGTGAACCTCTGCCCATAGACGAGGACACCACCATGACTCCTGCCGACGTTGAAGAGGTGTACGTGTTTTCCGCACCACCGTCGCTGCCACCCGTAATTAAAATTGCGCAGACAGACTTAGAGGATCCCGCAATGCAAGGGCCACGCTCCGCACCTTAAGCAAGTGCCTATCGAGGCTGACCATCTAGATCATCGTTCATTCTGCCCTGTCGCCTATTTTTATGCCTGTACTTTTGTCAAGTCAAGTATCATTGGTAGTTTTTGAGGTAATCCAGTGGCAACTAAATTCCTCGAGTGATTATTGAGATAGAATAAGTTGAAACATCGCGGAAACTCCCCCAAACTAACTGATCTGTTGGATCAGACATGTTTAGAAAGATTTCCGACGACCACTTCGTCGTGGACCATTCGGCGGAGACGGATTCGACTCTTCCTCTTGATCTTCGGACTCAGCAGCCTTCAGATCCTCCGGATCAAGCTGTTCAACAGGCGGAACCAGTGGTGGTTCCACGGAATTCGACTGATCATCACCGGAAATGTTTATTCGAGGGACAGTACTGAAAATAAAGTCCTCCACTTCCTCAGGTTCGTCTTCCTCATCCTGTACCATAGATTCTAACTGCTCAGGCGACAGATCTATCAGATCATGTATGTTTTCCGGCAGATCAATCGGTTCGTAACGAGCATGATGCGGGATCACACGGAAAGCACCCACTTTGTCTTTAAGTACAGTGCCATCCATTTCCGCAATGATATATGCGCCTCCTCGTGTCCTCCGGATGACAACCATAGGTCCACGATATCGAAGGTACATTTTCCGATCCAAATTCTTCTCGATGGCGGTGTTCCGTACTTGTACTAAGGTACCCGGCTTAAAATCCCAGTCCTTAATCGTGTACTTGTACTTTTCCTCGAAAACTCTCGCTTCTCGACGTTTGTTTTCGTCGATCCGTGATTTCATGCTCTCGATGAAGGAACGATGTTTGGAAAGAGCCTGAGCCCGGAAGCCCAGTAACTCTTCCCGTGATAGTATTCGATTTGGTGGATTGACCAAATAAGTAGATTCAACAATATCGAAAGGTAGCAGAGGTTCCGTACCGGTAGCTACGAAGTATGGTGAACAGCCTAAACCTCTCCGTGCAGTAATACGATCAGCCCAAAGTATCGGTTTCAAGAAGTAGTACCATTTTGACAGATCTCCCGCACACGCTTTCGCAAGTGCTTGTCTCAGATCAAAGTGAGCACGTTCAATCTTTCCGTTAGCTTGTGAATTGTAAGGCGATATCTGTATTCCACGGATCCCGTATTTCTGTTCGAGCCATCTCAACATAAGCTTCATCTGTGGTGCATTGTCCGAGACCACGATTTCCGGACATCCCCATCTACATGTGATGTCTTCAAAGAACCATTCCGCGAGTGATCTCGCGTTTTCAACTCTCAGTGCCCTAGCTTCCGACCAACTCGATAAGGAATCCCTTCCGTGAACGATATATCTACAACCATTACTGGCCGGAGACATAACCATCGTATCGATATGTATCTTTTGGAACAAGGATGGCGTGAAGGTCACCGTTGGAGGGATCCGTACCAAAGACCTAAGTCGATCTTGGCAGGCTTGACATGTTTTCACATACCACTCCACGTCTTTCTCCAGATCAGGCCACCAAAACCGCTTTTCTAAGAAGTCTTTCGTAGCATATGTACCCTTGTGTCCTAAAGCATCATGAGCACTGTGCAATAGATACATTCGTTTTCCCGGTTCAACCACTAAACGCAGTTGATCTGTGGATGGTTTCCGATGGAACAGTCGACCTTCCGAGTCTATTGAAAAGGACAGCGTTTTCCGGTCCATTTCCGCTCGTTGTCTTTTGTCCAACTTCGCGAATTGTTCAGCATTCGGGTCCTTAAGCCACGCTCGAATTTCCGGTAACTGCTGATCTAGACGGTTTCCGCCATCCGATCTATGAGATATCGGATATTTGTGATCAGGTCCCCATGTAGCATTGTCGGGGATCGCAGTATACTGCAGAAACTGAGAGGTCAAAGGCATTCCCAAGGCCTCTAAACGTTCTTTGAGGAATGCATGCTGGATCTCTTCCTCCCGGGCAACTTGAAGATCTTCCGCAAACTCATCTTCAATGGTCTCGCAAAAGTATCCTGTCCGGGGATCTATATGATCTTTGAATGATTCAAAGGGCAATGGATCATCCGCTCCGTCCGCTTTGAAGAACCTAACGTTGTTGGAGTCATCTGCATCTTCTGCTAGATCCTCTTCGGTTTCCCGACGAGGGGTAGTCCAACCTCCCGGAGGTCTTCGAGACAAACCGTCAGGTCCAAAGGTTGCTCCTTTGACATGAATCAAATCGAAATGGAATTTACGGATATCTTCAATCCAACGGTTGATCGTAGCGTTTGGACCACTACTCGGATTTTCAAGCATTCCTTGAATATAGCTAGCATCCGTTTCCACCGTGAGTTTCCGACATCCATAAAGAAGATAGTGTGTTGCTCGGAGAGCAACCTTCAAACCATAGAGTTCACGCTTAGATTGAGAAAACCGAGCTTCACGTTCATTATACGGGATGGATCCAAAGTAATTATAGTAAATCTTCGTCTGATCTACAGGATCAATCTGATAGATGTAAAATCCCGTACCCATGTAAGAACTATCCACTGCTAAGTGTGTTTCCCAGTCATATACTATGACTCTTAAGGCTGGTGCATTACGGACTCTGTCTTTCAACAGGTCCATGGCTATGACATGCTCATCCTTCCACTCAAACGGAATATTCGCCGTTAATTTGGTCAAAGGTGAGGCTTTCTTAGCGTAATTGTGGATGAACATCCGGAGCTGACCAACAGTTCCCAGAAAGGCTCGGACCTGTGTCTTGGAAGAGCACGGAGGCCAAGTCAGAACCGTAGTTGCGATTCTATCTTCCGGTTTCTGTCCTTCATACGTGCAACGGTGTCCAACCACTACAGTTTCAGCGCAACACAGGAATGCTTTAGGTCCCGAGAAGGTTCCGCCGCAATACCGCATCCGCTGAATGATTCGGTTCACATTTTGGAGATGCTCCCAGACAAATCGTCTGATCAAAGGATTTTCAGGGATAGTTTCGTATCCGCCACCCGGTAATTCATAACGAGTCCCGGGGCCTCTGATAGGAACATCATCGACGTATGGAATAGTATATTCCGGAATTTCATCTCGCATCATGTAAGTTACATCGTCATGGAATATCGGAACAGAGTTTGTCCAACCCATAGGCAACTTTACGAGACGGTGTGGTCCGTACGGGGTTTGGAATGTCGTCAGATCTCGCGAACTAACATCGAGTGGTCGTTCATCATAACCCACATAGATATCCAACAAACCACCACAGGCACGACCCGCAAAATGACGAGCAATATCCGCGGTAGCAGGAGGAATCCCAGAGTGTTGAATTAGCTTCATCTCCTCGTCCGTAAGGAAACCTTCCGCATGGTTTTTCTCGATGATCTCTTTCCGTTCTTGCGTATACCGAATACCCGGCGTGAATTCCGGAGGATGAGTTGGTAGATCTGGTAGATCAGCCAAAGGATCCCCGTAAATGTGTCTCCGCACACGGAATTCTTCCGGTAGATCAGCCTTGACAGGACGAACTTTCACCGCTACAGGCTTATATTTTCGAGAACCGAAGACCAAAACTGGCTGATCTGGCAAAAACACATCATTATATGCGCATATATGCTGGTCAATCGTCTCGTTCTTGAGTTCCCAGAGCTTAACACGATGCATCGCAGCCTCCAAATCTTGGGTCATTGAAGACAATTCCGCATCTTTTGCTTGATCTACCGGATCTGGTAGATCTTCCGTGTTATCATATGGACGAGTCAACCCGTGTAAGTCTTTCCACCTAACGTCCTTTGTCATGGACTGGTAAAAGGTCTCCTTCAGGTCCTCAACGGTCGGATCAGCTCTAAATCCTTCCTTCCATGGGTTGATCACACGATTTTGTTGATGATCTACACCTTGGTTCAGGTATAGTGATATGGTTTCGGCAATTCCGGGGTGCGACTTCTCGATCGTTGGCAGACAGCACTGTACATACACGTCCGCTAATTCTTCATCGGAGAAGGTACCTCGTTTCACCTGATTCGACTCTATAACCACTTCCTCCGCTTGAGCATCCCAGTACCCACTAAGAGCGATTTCTACCTCTCCCTGGTCGCTACTCAGATCCCAGAGGTTATTCAAAAATTTGGTTGCGGAACTTTCTCTGCCTCCTCGTGAGTGTCTTCCCGTCTTGATTCGGGTTGCAACTGTTGAGTTGGCTGTGATACTTTTCGTTCCACCACCTTTCTTGGTGCTCTCGGTCCATGTCCTTTCGGATATGTACCCATGGTATACCGTTTTCCAGTATTCGGATCCGTAATCGTAAGTTCCTGATCACCCGATCCAAATGTCTGAATGACACTCTCAGTTAACACATCAAACGGACGTCCCAACAGTATTTCGAAGGGAGCCTTTTCTTGAACATGTAACTGCAAATACACTGTGACTGGTCCAAATCGAAAGGGCACATTTCGGGCTAAACCTTTGGTCCGCGCGATCCCGCCATGTACATTTTGCATCTGTATGGTGATTCCGGGATCCCAACCTAGACCTAAGCCTAACGCCACGCTCATATCGATTGCGACTATCTGTGATCCTGAGTCCAGGAGGTTCTCTACTTCGAGATCTTCCCGATCATTCACAACAGGCCACACTGCACGGAGACCGTTGCCAATGGTGGCAACTATGGTCATATCTCGTCGTTCATCATTCTCGTCTACATCACTCAAGAATGATTCTACTGGATCTACTTGAACAAACGCTCCTGCTTTCATCCCATCCCGATCCTCAGATAATCTCTCAAAAGCCCAAGCTTCGGGTAATGCTAGATCATCCACGGAAATGACTTGTTCGTCTTCGGAATCATCATTTGAAAGGGTTTCCGTAGCTAGATCTTGTTGATCAGCCACGTTCAGCAACATTTTCTTTCGATCTTGCGGAAGTACTCGCTTATTCCGTATCTTTCGTGCTACGATCTGTTTGATCTTCCCCGAAAGCTGTAAAGCTTCGGAAGAGGTCAATTCAATCGTCTTTCGCACTATCCGGTCAGCAAGCTCTTCCTCTAGACCAGGCGTAAACAGTTCATTCTGCAGCCTGTATTTTGGTGCCTTCGAAGATCCCTTAGATTCAGGTATCTTTTCCGGCTTTGGTTGATTTCAAGGGTGAGGTGTAACTTCTCTGGGCTGAACATCATCAAATGGTCTTCTCGGATTTTCCATACGAGGAGGTGACGGATCGCGGAATCGTACTTGCTTCGATTTCCGTTGATCTGTCTGATCAGGCTCGCGTTCCGAACCTAACGCACCCTCATCCGTTAAATCGTCAATGGTCACTGACTGTATCCTTTCCAAAGCCGCTTCCCTCAGTGATTGAGAAGAATCGGGGTCTGATCCAGCAGATCTGTCATGATTAGGCGTAGAATTGTCCGGATTGGACTTCGGTTTTTCGGATGTTTTGTTTTTACTAGGGTTATTTCGATCTATGGGTATATGCACCCCGTCAAAGCGTTTATTCTTGACGGCAGGTATTGCTTTTGGTGAGTTAGGCTTTGGGGCACCCTCATGAGTTGTTGCCTGTTGCTGAGACCGTGTCCTTGGCCCAGAGGTCAACTCAATCATTGGATTCCTCAGTTTCCCGACTCGTTCGTGTACACCGTAGCCACACCATTGCTAGATCTCCCTTGCACCATCTCCGCCAGATTGGCAATGACCATCCAAGCTGGGGATCCGGCCAACTGTTCCGAGTAATCCTCATTGTCCGGGATCATCTCGTTCATCATCGTCGAAACTTCGGGCCATCCTTTGGCCTGACCATATTTCATGATCTTTTGGTATCTACTCTCACTTCCGAAGTTATTCGGTAGCGGAGACCCATCCTTCAACTTAAGACGCTTTGGATCTTGCGGATCACGCATAATCCAACCTTTCCCTAAGAGTTCCAAGAACATTGGACAGCTTTGCATCATATGATTCGGTTCCCGACAAAGGAAACACAACATCTCAGACCTTTGACCTTGTGCATTATTCGGATTCGTGTTAATGATTCCGCGGGGAGGCCCACTGTTTCCGGGATTACCACTACCAGAAGCGACAGTATGGGGCTGCGCCCGTTGCGCAGGTTGAACATTTCCGGTCTTGATGTTAGCCAGCATTTGAGCCAACGTCTCAAGTTCCTCTTTGTAGGTAGCCTTAAGTGCTCCCAAATCTTTGACCAACACACTGTACTGATCCCTATTTGCAGCCAGTGCTCTTTCCGTTTCCTCGGAAGCCTCTCGTTTCACTTCAACGGGCTTAGCTGGAGACCGGAAGAAATGCGAGAGATCCGGTACTTCTTCTTTGATCACCGGAGGACCACCAATCGGAACGTATACACCTCCTCTTGAGTGGGTTTCCGCATTGAAGACCACACCATCCCGACTCGTTACCGTCCGGTACAACGATTCCAGGGGTGGATGCCTTGCTACGGCCTCTGCAGCTTCCTTGTACTCTATAAACAGATATGGATCATCGACCCGACGTTTCTCTACGCGGAAAGCAGGTACCTGCTGTTGAACCTTACGATTCACAGCTTTCCGTAACTCGTCATCGAATGCTGACAGGAAAAGAGACACCAATTCCGTGTTTCCTATCGCCGGAGGCGGTTTCAACAACTTATTGGCTTCTACCTCCATCAACAGACAATATCCGAGCAACCTATCTCCGTCCCGGACACCCAAAGGAGCATAGTTCTGGACGATCTGCAAGAGCGTATTCTTCGAACCCATTGGTCTCCCTAGAGATGCCGGGAATCTTTCACACAGGGAACGCAGGAAACAGTCCGCGTCTTCCCTTCCCTCCTGCGCGCCGGGAAGATGCTCGAGAGCCTGCTTGGTCTGAAGGGTCATCCAAGAAAAGATCTTTTGCATCTTCACCTTCTCGGAGGTAACTTCCGTAGTCTGGAACGTGTTCAAACAGAACCTCACCCACTCGGGGATCATGCTCGGATTGGCCAAGTCCAGGATCATAGCAGTTTTGTGTGTAAGCGGAAACTTGGTATTGTTATACTCTGCTTGTTCCGCAGGAGTTAGTTCAGGTGGACCAAGCATCCTTATGATGTCGAGTTGGTCCTCCGGTCGTTTTTGTTGGGCAGCCGGGTTTGCTGGTGCGTTAGCATTCGCTCCCGCGGCTCCCTGATCATTTCCGTTATGTACTTCGGACATATTGTTGGGTAAAAACAGTCGTATCAAATCAAATGGTTCGGGTTGTAATGTAGGATCTGAACTAGATTGCGGATCTGGTCCAACAGTAGCTGCCTTCTGTCTACCGTTTCCTGGCACTACGTTAGATCTCTTCGTTACTGGTTGTTCCGAAGATGGTCTAGGAGCTCTCCCGTTATCTGGATTGCTAGTACTCGCTCTTCCGAGGTTTCTTGGATCGTAAACAGGTACAGAGGGTTTCTTTGCTGCGCGCTTTCGCTGATCTGAAGCTTGTATCGCTGGATCAAAGAAATCTGCTGAGCCCGCATTCTTCGAAGTCCGAGTAGCTCTTGGAGCTATTTTTAATGATCAAATAAATTCGATCAAAGGCAGTAGTTTTGAGAAATCAAGAAGATCTCTCGAGTTCGACCAAAATATAGATTCCACCCCTCGCGGTGGGCTCCAGATAACGAGGTATATAGTCGGTTCTTAGTATAAGGCCTTATGACAGGTCACTTAGCACGAACACCGAGTACGACTTCATGGATTCGTCAATCAAATTGTATTTATAGCGAGGTGTGGGGCGTTGTCAGAGATTCTGCACTATCTTATATCTCAAGTCGAACGCAGTCTTGTAAGATCTTTTAGATCAGCAATACTGGTCAACAGAACGAAGTGACACGGATATACCAGTCGTAAGATCTGGACTAAAGGGTTTGTTTTGAGTGGCTTCCACTCGGATAAGGGGGTTTTAGGCTCGGAAAGCAACGGGGTACCAGACGTTATGGTAGACCAATCGATTCCGCTCCCGGGTGAAGCAGTACTGATCACTATTCTCAGTAAAACCTCGAAGATCACGCAGATCACCAATCACTACGTGTCAACTTGAACAGAGCCACCAAAACTCTGCACGTTCACTCGGCACAACCTGAGACCAAGTCCTCTGTATCTCCGGAACGGAGTCTACCTTCAACTAACAAGTGACAGACACCAAGTCAAACCACTCAAAAGTCGGGCTTATCGCGATGAAGTAACACACTTAATCTGCAAGGTCCGGTACGGCTTAGAAGCCTTTACTCCCACGTATGGATGAAAAGGATTACCAGTTCAGAGAGATCTGGGCGCGAAACTTGTCTCATTTGTGCGGATACAGGTCTTTAAGTACACTACGAAAAGTCCAATACCCGTATTTGTCCTTGATCTAGTAGATCTAGCTATTTCTACGGACGGAGTCCGATAATATACACTTAAATAGTAAAATATGACTGAAACGATACAAACACGCAAGGAAATAGTAAAGAAAACAGAGAAAAAGATGAAACTTGTCCGTATTTCGTCGTACTTTCGCCAGATCTAGCAGATCAAGCAAGTTCCGACCATGGTCTGTGCGGCATACACATGCTAGGGTGCCTAACTCGTCAGAGTGGCTCCTGCCTGTGTTGCTCAAGTGTTTCCGACGAATTTGCTTCCGCGGAATGGTAGTGGTCTCCCCATGTTAATGAGATAGACTCGTAACAGTGGTTGATCTCGCGGATCAAGTAGGTCTGGTCCGTAGCTTTCGAACGGTATGCATATAGCCTGGTGTTCTGGAGCGGACAACGAAGGTAAATGCTTCAGAAGTGTTTTCCGTAGGTTTCCGCGCGTTTCTGTGAGTGCTGGTCAAAGCTGTACATAGCATACGCTATATCCCAGTTTAGAACTTGAACATATGCGTGTTTCCGCTGCGGGTTTCACCCGTACTGCCACGGAAATACTAGATCATCATGTTTCCGACGGTTTCCGCTACTTTGCGTAGGGTTTCCGTGTGGTAACTCGTCCGGATATGCTCTCATCGTGTCTGATCTGCTAGATCAAGTGAAATCTCCGTCATCACAGCCAAGTACCAAACTCAGTTGTGCCGATCTGGCAGATCTTGATACTAAGTCGATATTCCCTTGGTGTGCTCGTACCAGTAGTCAGCATTCTTGAAGGATCCCCGACCAAGGGTGCGAGCAATAGCTCTAAGTGGATATTCATGGCTGATCCTGCCAAAGGATCTGTATCCTAGCTTATACTGATACAAGTTTGACTGCTAGTTCGGGCTCACTACAGTCCTTATTGATACTATGCAACGGTCTAAGTTGATCTTTTTGATCATTGCACGCCTGCGCGGAAAAACCGCGCAACAACGTTTCACACACCAGCTTCCGCCTAGCAACCTATTCCCTGCCCTAGACACACCCGAACCACCCAACAGGAAGACCAAAGAATGTTCATCTATTGCACACAATCCACTACGTCCTAATGTTCGGGCTAAGGACCGAATACATGTTTGGTCCACTCTTTATTCTATTCAACAACGGTCCTCCAATATCAAAAAGTATTCCCTCGATCTTATTGAATCTGGCCAGAAAGCAGTTTCAGCCGGCCTTGCAGATAGCACGAAATCTTCATATGGAGCCGGTTTGCTACGTTTCAATCAATTCTGTGACTTAATGGGCGTAGCAGAAAATCTTCGAATGCCTGCAGACGAAACTTTGCTTATAGGTTTCGTTGGTCACCATTTGGGCTCAAAATCAGGCTCATGTATCAAAAGTTGGTTGTCAGCTATCCAGGCCTGGCACACGCTTGCAGGTGCACCGTGGCCTTCAGATTCAAAGCTTCTTAAACTGGCTCAGAAAGGCGCTCGCATTGCTGGAACCAAATTTAAGCGGCCCCAACGAAACCCTATCACTCTCACTCATTTACTTGCTTTGTATTCATCCATTGATCTTTCTGATTCCTTCCATTCTGCTATATGGGCTGTTGCATGTGTTGCTTTCTGGGGTTGCCGCAGACTAGGTGAGCTCACAATTCCTAGTCAGAATGGCTTCAATCCAAAATATCACGCATCACACTCAACCGAATTCAATATCACCAGAAATTCCGATAATACTCCACGTTCGATCAGTTTCCACATCCCTTGGACAAAGTCTACCCAGGAAGAAGGTGCCACTGTTGTCGGTACAGCTCAAATCAATTTGCTTGGCCCATTTTGTCCCGTCGCCGCGGTTTTGAATTATTTGAAGGTTAACCCTCATATTCCCGACAACCTCTCCTTATTCGCCTACATTGACGCAAATAACAAACCCAGGAATATGGTGAAATCAAACTTTCTTTCCTTTTGCGACAAAATTTGGAAGTCAAAGAATTTGGAGAATGTGCAAGGTCACAGCTTTCGTATTGGCGGGGCTGTCGAGCTTTTGTTAGCCGGTGTCACACCTGAAGTTGTAGCCGCAATTGGAGGTTGGACATCTTTGGCTTTTCTCCTTTACTGGCGCCGATTTGAAGACATTCTCCCTACACACATATTGAAAGCTTATGGTGATACAGAAATTTTGCGTTTGAAAGATACTATAGAAAATTACCAGAAAACGAATAAGATACCTAATTCTTTACTGCAGGCTTGTATCAACGGTTTAGATTATACAGAATTCTAAAAAAATTTCACATCACCGTCACTCTATCTGCCTGTGCTCGTGTGCATTCTGAGGGAGCTCCGGCTCTGTTTGGGGTGTCACGATCACTCACTTCCACGGGCGGGTAACGTAGGGCCAAAGCCCAGGCAAACACACTCGAAATATTTACTGATTCATTCTCATTTATTTCTCGACAGTGATTCATCTTATTCCGAGTTAAGAATCCTTTGGGGTTCTTAACAGAGGATAAGATGTGAACGACGTGAGAGTTGGCAAGCGCCATTTAGGCACCCTAACTCATTCTTATTGCCAACTCTCACCGTTGCCTTTTCTATACATCGAATTTCATGTCCCTCCCTCCCTCCCTATTGCATTATATCAACAGCGTAGGTGTACACCTTCAGCTCCGCCTTTGGTCACTGTGCGTGCTTGGTATTAACTCTTGTAGTTGCCCACCCAAGCAGGGCCAAAGCCCAGGCAAACACACTCGAAATATTTACTGATTCATTCTC
Organism: Lentinula raphanica; assembly: GCA_027919835.1. Taxonomy (NCBI): domain Eukaryota; kingdom Fungi; phylum Basidiomycota; class Agaricomycetes; order Agaricales; family Omphalotaceae; genus Lentinula; species Lentinula raphanica. The sequence continues at coordinate 81,643 of JANVFP010000048.1, forward strand.
ATTTATTTCTCGACAGTGATTCATCTTATCGCTATAGCAGCTAAAAAATTCAACGTAGATAAAATCACATGATATGATTAGATATGAGATTAACTATTTATGGTAATTACTGGGATTATAATTTTTTCAGCTGCGATAGCGGATGGGAAGGAGTCTGCACCATCTGCCGATACTTATTCAGAGTCACAAAAGACCTCCATGGAATATCACTTGAACGTTCTGAACGTTTGATTAGTAAGAATGAAGGGCACAGGCACAGCACATAGAACAGATTATCTTCTGCGACTTAGAGGATTTATCTCAAGAGTCAAAGCTACACAGAGGTGTTGAAAATCATAGAATCATTTCCTCGCATCATCATCCTCTGAGTCTTTTCACTGATTCTTGCCCATCTCTTCATCTGTTCCTATATATTTCCAGGTGCGACACAATGTCAAGAGCTGTGGGTTCTGCCTTTGGGAGACTAGTAATTCTCGAGTGCGTTCCGCAACTGCTCACTGCAATTTATATGATCCAAAAACTTCTGAGAACGTTGACTTTGGGTTGGCATACCGGGGTACTTAGTAGATACCTAGTTCTCCGATCTGGAATTAGATTGTGACTCAAGGACAGCCTCGCGGGTTGTTGTTGTATGTCCACTAGATCGCGTTGATACAGCAGACTCAGGCTGCAAAGTTCAAACAGCCTCGGGAGAAGTTAACTTTCCTGAAGCCCGAGGATAGTCTGCTGCTGGTTCTCTGAATACCGTTCCCTAATGCCGTCAAGTGGGGAGCTGGACATATGAACCTGAATGAGGATCAAACAGCTGTAGCTGTAACTCCTACGCATAACATATAGGCAAGTGCCTGTGGGTAGTTTTGCATAACAGTGGGGCACTAACCCACACACTCAACACATATATTGGGGCGCTCAGGAATGGCTCTACCGGCTCCTCGGCATGCTTACCTACACTCACTGGATATCTAGGGCCTCGGAAAATGGCTTCGGCGCAGGCTCGGCATGCTTACATTTTACATTATTTCCTCTTTTTTACATTTTAATTTCATGCTTGGGCGCTTACTCACGTTCACCTCTCACCTCTTACCTCTACCACTCACATTATTCAATGCCCAACGCTACTTCATCTGACGGCCCCACCGCTGATGTCGAGGACCAATCCCTTGGGTCTGGAGGCAGTGTACCTGCTATTTCCCAATCTCAACCCACTGCCCACAGTCCTTCGTCTACCACCAGTCCTTCATCTGCTCCCGCTTCTGAGGGTCTACCACCATCCTCCGACAATACTCAGACGAATGATAGCGCACCCACTCAGCAATCATCCACTCAAATTCCTTCAAAGAAGAAACGAGGGAATCAGGGGAAATTCCAGGGTCCTCAGCTCGAATTTTTACAGTCGCGTATCGACGCGTACCTCTCTCTCTCAACCAGGAAGGAGCGCGGCGCCTGGATTTTGAACACGACGCACGAATATTTCCAGAAATTTCCTTGGCATACCACGTCGGAGCCGGCTGAATACGCCATCCTTCGTGACACCAGTGCTTCCCTCCCCGACCAAGAGCGCCAGGAATTGGAAGCTGCCCGCGATGACCTTCTGTTGAAGACTGTCAGGCAAGGACAAGCTGTGAGTAACACCCGCTGTTCCTTTGTGTCTCGTTTGATCTTAGCTTTTACTAGGAGGTCAAAAACTGGATTCATCGTCAGACGCAACGACCTGCTCAGAGGAATGGCGGCGAGGCGTTTAAGCATATCAATAACCAACTCAATCAGACCACCAAGCTGAAGCGACCTCGTCGTAAACCCGACTTCAAGCATTTCATGTCCCATCCCGAGTATCGCGACCAATTCCAGAAGCACTATCAAGCGGCCACCGCCGACAATCCCCCTTCCAAGGCTGAACGTATAAAAAGGCAATGTGAATTGGCGGAAGAACTATACAATCAACAACCCGATGACGTGAAGGAGAAAATTTCGCTCGAAAACTCTACTCAGCATTCGTCTCGTGTCTCCGCCTTCAAGAAGGTGATCTCTGGCGAAGGTTTTTCCTTGGAGGGAGTCGACGAGCTTACAGATGCTGAAAAACAATTGTATGTCCCTTTTTCCCTCCCTTACACCTGAGCTCACTATCACTCAGATGCCGTGCAAATCTCCTTACTTTTATTCAACCTCTCTTGGATGCGATCCGGGCTCATACCGGCTTGTGGCTCACTTTGCTGGCTGGCGCACCGCCCGAAAACACCCACGACCCCAAAGCTGACTTCGCCGTGCTCGCGTAAGTCTTGATCACATTGGCTGCGATATTGACTCAAGCGTCTTTCAGAATCAGCTCAGGGACCGTAAACGGTTTAAAATTCCACGAGTGGAATTCTGATGACTTCGGGGAAAAGGTTTTGAATTCGTTCTTACATTTTTTGCATGCTGCTACAGGTGCGACGTTTGAATTCACTTTCCTATTGAGTGTATCCTGACCTAAGCTTTGAACTAGGCTCCAAACTCAAAACAGATTCGGCTAACGATGTTGAACAAACGCCGAAGCAAACTCCTCAGCCCCTAATCAAAGACTCTTCGCTATTCACCCTTCCCGATCCTGATACACCTATCGAACAACCAAGACCGGATCCTGAACCATCCATCAGAAGTAGGCTCAGACCGAAACCCAAGAAGCGAACCGACGCGGACGAAGACGCGGATGAAGACGCGGACGAAGACGCGGACAAAGACGAGGAGTACGAAGACGAAGAGTACGAAGATGAAGAAAATGCAGGAGAGGGAGAGGAGGAGGAGGAGGAGGAGGAGGAGGACGAAGACGAAGACGACGAACCTCGCTTGCACCCTGCCCGTCAACGCTTGCTCTATCCCGAAAGCGTGGAATATCTCAAGAGTCTCTCCGACAAAGATCGACGTCTCCAAATGGACATTCTCTGTCAGCGGCAATCGCAATACGACTTCACACGTAACAACAACATCCTGCGAAATAAGTGGGCCATGTTGCAAATCACCGGTGGTCGCACAGCTACCGACATCATTGAGAATGGATTCTCGGCTTTCCAGCCCTCGGAATCTTCCTCTAGCTCGGCAGAGCCACACTCTCAGTCTTCTCCTCCTCCTTCCAATGCCTCTTCCTCGCCTGTCCAACCCTCAAAGCCACACTCTCAGTCTTCTCCTCCTTCCAATGCCTCTTCCTCGCCTGTTCAACCCTCGAAGGCTTGTTCCCCTGACCCAGAAGAACGGTCATCTCAATCAACTACGTCTCAACTTGCCAACTCATCCATCCCGGAAGAACAATCTTTACAAGGTGACAATATTCCAGGAGCGCCCCACTCCCCTGTGGCTGAACGCATGACTCCTACATCGACCAACTCCGAAAACGTCGCGCCCATGATTCCTACAGTGTCCAACTCCCCTGTGGCTGGAAACGTCCCTTCAGCGCCCAATATTCCTTCCACTCCTATCGCGGCCAACTCCGAAAATACCCATTCTCCCATGGCCAACTCGCCTGTTCCAGCGCCCAATAATGTATCTACTGGTATTTCTTCCGCTACCCTTCCCTCAAGTTCTTCGGCGGCCTCCACTCCGTCGGCTGATTCAGTCGATATGACTGGCTGTCCCAAATGGCTCTCCGATGCCTACGAAGCCCTGACCACGGAGAACTGTCCTCAAGATCCTCTATGGCACAAAGCCCTCTCTGATTTGGTAACCTTAGAACGATATCATTCATTCAAAAATCCGAATGGCAGCGTGAGTATGATTGATGCGTTGTTTTTACACTACTGATTTCTATCCTCTATTCCAGGGATCCACTTTTCCACCGACTGGACGTCCTAAGGCATTCGCGTGGTGGTTCCAGAACCGAAAGCCGGTCTCTCGCCCTCCCCCCGATGAAAAATTTGGGACTTTAGCCGAATTCTCCTCCGAATGGTGGGTTTGGTATTCAATGATCAATCCCGAATGGCGGGAACGCGATATATCAGGTAGAGTCGTGGTCGACGGCAGTGGCGAAGGAGAATGGGATGAGTTTGACCGTCCCGGCCAGAATGGGATGCTTAGCCTTGTTGTTTCTTTGCATTGGTGGTATCTTCGTTTGGAGAGTCCCTCGTCTGACTGGGAGTCAGCCCTACGCGATATTTCGTGGGTTCTTTCGGAACTAGTAAAATTCAAACGGTAAGCCCTTTGAGCATGGTCCTTTTTTCGTTAGTGACCATTTAAATTTTGATAGCCCGCATCATAACAGCAAACGCAGCCGACCTGCACCATTGGACAACTCCGACGGTGAGGATGTACAGCGCTATTCACGACGACTTCGCACCCAACGCAACCTGTAAATCTTATCGAGTATCATGTATGAAATGAAATTTATATCAATTTTTGCTAGCCAAAATTTTTTTTGCGTGACCAAGATTTTCTTCAATCACATATCGACGATAATCGGACCGGGCTTGACCGCTTCCCAACTCTTGAATTTCTGCTTTTTTTCCTCCAGCATGGACTCCTCCATCATCTTGATATCAGACGACGAAGATTGCACCGAATCTTCCCTTACATCGACCTCTATAACTGATTTTTCTGACATTCGACCTCCCTCTCCTTCAGATCTTGGGCATATTATTTCCGCTATCATGAACCCCGCAACTCCTGCCGAAATTCCTACCTGTACTCCTCCAGTGTACGAGACCTTTGCACCGACCAGGAAGTCCGGACGTAATCGTCACTACTATATGGTGTTCATTGGTGATCAGCCTGGCTGTTACCGTAACTGGTAAGCCGTGTGTCGCACAATATATGTTTAGTCTAACACCTCGATGTTTAGGGCGGATGCGGGTGCACGGGTAACGAATTACCCTGGTAGCATTCACCAAAAATATGATACGTATGAACAAGCTCTGGCTGGATGGCGTCAACACTGCCGCGCATACCATAAACACCCTGCTGGATTCGTCGACGGTACTTTGTTTCTTGCTCCCGATGCTCCCACAGTCCCCAAGACTCCGCCGCCCATCACTCCTCCCCCCGCTAAAATCAATACTACATCTTTTCCCACTCCCGCCGGGTTCAGCCCTCCATCCAGTCCGATTCGGACTCCTAGTCGGAACCGTCCTAGCGGCTTTGAACCTGAAGTCTCTACGCCACAGCGCCGTAACAAAATTTGGGCTATTCATTCCCCAAAATTTAATAGTGTTGTATCATCCAGGTAACGTTATTATTTCTATTATATGCGACTGAACCATCTTAATTCGCATGTAGTACTCAAGCCGACAGAATTCTCGCAACAGCAATGAATCAGGGCGAAGAGGTTGAAGTGCGTGAGGTAGACGGCGTTGCTCAAGCCGAGGACTGGTTTTCTACGTTAACGCTGGACTAATAGATATTTTTATGCTTGTATTCTCCAATCTCGAAACAATCATGCTTGTATTTCTCCAATCTCGAAAGAAAGCTCTCATTGTATTCAGTGTAATGAACAAGTGACTAGTCCTGATTAATGTAATCTTCTGGGCGTTGAAGATGGCCATTTCGACGCTGACGATAGTTGGTAAAAGCCCTTGGTCCCCAATTCTCGATATAACGGCTGACGACAATCTTGAGAATACGCTCAAAAAGGGGACCTTGAAAACTTACATTGCTCGACGACGATCTTCACCATAACGACGTTCTTCGCGGTGTCTAGAGAAAAGGTCAATAATGTCGTCAAATATGTGTTGCGAGGACTGCCTACGTCTTGCGGTATTGTTCCTCATAGTCCTTTTGTTTAACTCGGTTGGCTTCATAATCCGTGGCCCTACGTCTTCGCGAGATTGTGTCTAAGAACTTGATGATATCGGTACAATCACTTACTTTGCCATGCGTACTCTGGCCTTTTCGCGCCTTATTTCCTTGTTCCTGAAGATCGAGACCGTAAGTTTAACGAGCATTATCACGATGTGATCGAACGAAATATGCCTCACCTTTCCTCGTATCGCTTTCGAGCCTTCTGTTTAGGTGTGAGTTCAATCTCAGGTTCCCTGTTGCTGTTGGTAGCAGAGTCAGAGACCAGATCCTGAGGTTTGTATGTTGTATAATCTCTAGCAGTGAGTCCTTTCCGTAGAAACTCTGCGAGTGAGATTTTGAACTTGGGCCGCTCTATGTGGCCAGTTCACGATATATTTATCAATTAGTTGCATTCCGATTGTAGAATTCATGGGGTAATGCCACATACCATTGGTCTCCTGCTTACCTGCCATAACGAAACGAGACTCGAGTTTCGAGATATATGTTTGAGTTGTAAGAATCGTAAATATACCACAAGAATACGTTCGAGTTCAAGTTGAAGTCTATCGCGATTAAATATCACCGAACATCGCTTATGTGGCCAGTTCCCGATAGATGGCTCAAACAACTGTCTTCCTGTACACTCTAAATGCACTTTCTATCTCACAACGGTTGAAAGAGGACATTTTGAATCGATTGAAAGAGATTAACTGGAATTGAGACTGAAATTTCGTAGCAGAAATCTACTGGATACATTTTAAGGTAGTCGAGCATGGGCAATCATCTGTAAGTCTCGGAGCTCTTCTAAAGAATACTTAAGATCTATTAACTCATGGTCAATATTCTTCGCATTCCTCTTCTTATCAGCTAAATTCTTGGTCATTGCGTCGATCTCTCCAGCAAGTACTTCCTTCTCTTGCATCAGGGTATGGATCGCGGTCTGGACCTCCTGGCACCGCTGCTCGACTTGAGAGAGTGTGAACGTCGGATGTGGGGCACCATCTCGTCGTCCCTGTTCACTAGTACGATAGACTGAAAGGGAGAAGGGATGTTAGTTCGGTGTTTTTATATTCATTGACTGAGTTTGAACTTACGCTGAATGCTCGACCAACCTCGGTTGTCTATTCCATCCAAGGAAGTATTGCGGTCCTCTGTCCCAGCCGCAGTGAGGTTTGCTGAATGGAAGTCCGACCTTACGGTCTGAAGGACAGTAGAGCGTGTGAGGTGCTCAGTCCCCCACCTGGTAGTATACGGGGTTCTCCCCCATGTATTATTTTCCCAGCCAGAGGGAATTCCCCATCCGACGGAAGTGTTGTTATCCCACTCGGAACCCAAACGATGAGAGGTAGACTGATCCGTTCCAGAGACGATTTGATCAGTTGGCGGTAATTCGGAGGCAACAGAACCAGGAGGGGAGAGAGGCGCGGTATCACTGGTAGGGGATAGGGAGACTGGGGAATCCATGTTAACGTTACGGAAAGAAATGTCCGGATAACAGGGGGGATACCTCAAACTTTTCAGACTCCGATGGAGAATGCGCTCTCGCGCGCGCGCTGACAAGTGGCTCGTCCTCGTCCCTGCAAAAATATTCTAGAATAATGAGAATATTACCCGAATTCTGGCTTACCGACGGATCCTAGTCGCTCAGCCTTTCTACGAAATCCTGCTGTCCCAATATTTCCCCTTTGTTACACAGGCCACGGAGATGAAGGTGAAGTTCCAGCAAATTAGTCTTCGCGACTTTATGTCGACCCCCTTGGCTACCACGAGTGTCCAAGTGGACGAAATATCGAATGATGGGCGACGCGTGAAGAGGAAAGCAACGGAGACTAACCTCCCATCTCCAGTCAAAAGAAGCCGCGCGCAAACAGGTCAAACAGCGACAGACTCACCCGAGATTTTTGCTTCCGCTCTTGAAAGCTTTGGCCGTATGGAAAATCCCTTCGAGGTGGATGAATCAACCACGGTGCAGAATGTAGAGCTAGTTGTAGGCACTGCTTCTGCTCGCGCTAAGCGACGATATTTAACCTCTGTGAGTTATATCTATTGATGTCTGTAGCTGTATTCTTACCATTTCTGTGATTACAGGACCAACCGCTGCTCGAATGGAGGAGGTTCGCAGATGACTACCTGGCAGAAATAATCAGAAATGAAGGCCGCGGCAATGCGAATACGGATACTTGTTTTCACTGTCGGAAAGGGTCGCCGGACAATGTTCCTCTCTTTCGATGCATGGACTGCTTCCCAGAGGATCTCGTTTGCGAGAGTTGTTGTAGGAAAATGCATGAATTCCGTCCGTTAGACGTGGTTGAGGTTAGCCAGCCATGTTGTTGTTTGTCGTTATGATACTGACACGCTGTAGAAATGGAACGGCAGATTTTTTGAACGAATCCCATTGAAGACGATAGGAGTATTTGTACAGCTAGGTCATAACGCCCGTACTGCGTGCCCGAATCCCAAAGTCGTCGAAAACTTCACGGTCATCCACGTTAATGGTATTCACACTGTCCGTCTCCATTATTGCAGCTGCCCCAATCAGTTGCTGGCGGGTGAATGGTGGCAGCAGCTCCTTCGGCGCCGTTGGTTTCCAGCAACACATATCGACCCGCAGACGGCAGCCACCTACCGAGTTATGAATATGTTTCACATCCTAACTCTGCAAGGGAAGGTCACCACTTACGATTTCTACGCTGGTCTTGAAAAAATGACGGATAATGCAGCGTTAGTCAGTCTACCGGTGAGTGACACAAGTTGAGCATACCTGGCCCCCATTAATCTGAGACAAACCCCTCGCAGGATCGATATCGCAGCTTCTCACGAATGATGAAGGAGTGGAGGCATTTGAAAATGGCAAAACGTTCTGGACGTGGAAACGACGCGGAACGAAATCTGGCAGAAACAAAAAACGGAGAAATGGGCATCAAGTGTCCCGCTTGCCCACGACCTGATGTGAACCTACCCGAAAATTGGAGAGAGGCACCTCGCAAGAAAAGGTATGTGAAATTAGACCACGACGTCGAGCTTGTTGATTGAAGGATATGTTTTAAGATATCTGTATTGGATTTTCTTCGCAATCGATGCTTGCTTCCGTTTGAAGCGACGACTTGTGTCTTCGGAGGCCCGCGATCCAGCTCTAGACGTAGGAGGTTCATATTTTACCGAAGATGCAGTGTTTCGAGAGTATCTTCGAGAGGTGACGGACCAGAATGAGGTATGGTTCATGAACCGTTCGTTTATGTAATCATTGTCATCTGACCGATTGAGTCAGATGTCAACTTGCACTGGTCTTTCTGCGCTCGACCACGCAAACACAAAACACTCTCGTGGTTACGCTACAACCGGTGTTGGCATCGGAGTATGTGCTCGCCATGAGTTTATCCAACTCAATGGTGCAGTAGATCTCCAGAAAGGAGAAAGGTGCGTGATATTTTCCCTTCGATTTACTGGTTTTCTAATACACTGATTGGATACCCATAGATATGCTAATATGGACTACGCCTTCGCTTCATTCTTGCGCCATCATCATCCAGATCTCACCAAAGTTGTCTCCTACGATATTGCCTGTCAATGGCATAAGCACGTTGTCGAACGCGTGAAATCACTTCCGTCGTTAGTTGCATGCAATCTCGGTCTCCAGAAAATCAAGTTCGTGATCCCCAAACTTCATATACATGGCCATCAGCTCGGCTGCCAACTCAAATTCTCTCTCAACTGGCTTTGGGGAGCAGGGAGGACAGACGGTGAGGGTGTTGAGCGACCGTGGGCGCACTTAGGACCTATGGCGAGCAGCACTCGAGACATGGGTCCGGGCTCTCGTCATGGAACCATGAACGACCACTTTGGTCACTGGAATTGGGTTAAGTTGATTGGTCTCGGTATGTAATGCTTTTTCTCTTCACTTCTTTCTTGTTCTTATTTGTTCTTTCTCTTCTAGGCGCTTTGCTACGGAAACGTCACCAGGCTGCGAAGAAGGAACACCAAATACAAAAAGAGTCACTCCAGGAGTTCACGCGAGGGAAAGGCGTCGAGACTGTGCAGTGGAAGAAGAGAATCGAAGGTTGGGAAGATGATCAAGATAGGCCCGAGGCAGAACGGACGTTCTCGAATCCATATGAACTGCCTAAATCAGGTGTGCCCTTTTTCGTCAGACTCAAATTTTGGCTGATTCTCGTTCGAATAGGTCTGACTGAGCACGATGTTCGATTGAGGCTTTCTGAAGAGGAGGCAAAGCAAGCGCAGAGCGGTTCGTTCTCGTTACATGAGGTTGGCCCTACAGCCTTCATGTCACAATTGCTAGAACTGGAGGACCAGCAGTGAGTATCTATCAGCTGTATATTACCTTATTATTAATTATCTTCTGTTTATTCAGACGTAGTCTATCGCTCGATGTAACCGCAAAAGCGTTCGAAACCTCAAGTCAGAAAACGGTGTTGATGGAGCGACGGACGAAGCTCATGCGCCTCATGGGTCGTATTCGTTCCATCCAAGCGTTGTACATGCCCGCCGCTATACATCTACTTGGACAACGCAGGGTCGAGGGCGAAGAACATGTCGAACACATTCCCATCATCTTTCCATCGAATCTTACTACTGAAGAACGTTCCTCTGGATGCCACGAATCTCTTGTGAAGATTGAAGAGCAGCTACGGGAGGCACAACTCCGTGGCACGCTTGACAGCCTTTGCAATCACCTCCATATGAAAAGTCGACTCCTCACTTACCGAAAGTCCAACGTCAAAGCGCAGGCGACGATAACGAAATCTCAGGCCCTCTTGAAACGAAATCAGAAGCAAATTGATTCAGACGCTCATAGGTACCGGACAGCTTGGGCAGCTCTCGAACGTCTTCGCGGCTCTGGTAACACTGGATGGAACGAGTTGAAGTCTTCGGATGTCAGGATGATGGATGGAGGAGAGGATCGGGCGTTGGGGATGGCACGAAAACGGCTCGGCAGGAAGAAACAAGAAGCAGAGGCTGCCGCACTGGCCTCAGCAGACACTGAAGACGCCGACAATAGGACGTCACTCCAACGCGCTCGAAATGGAGTCGGGGAAGGGTTTCGGGAAACTTCTTGGATCTGGAAGGAGGGAGGGAATGGGAAACTGATTGATGATGAAGCGTTAGAGGAGTTCATTCGCGTGGAATGGAGTAAGGCCTACAGTCGCGTGCAGAGATGGAACGAAGAGCTAGGCCTAATCGAAGAAGAGAAACGACGTGTGCTGGTATCCCTCGAACACGAAGCACTGCAGTGGGAAGGGCGGCAAGTATACGAAGGTCCCCTGGCGGCAACATCTACTGATACACATATGGAGGGGGTCCGAGCTTATGCACTTTCACAGGCAACGTTATATCGACAAATTGCTCGGAATTTCCGTACGATGTGGACGGCATCTGATGCGTTTGAGGTCAGAGAGGATCTTCATGAGGTCGGGGACATGGACTCAGCTTCAGAGGACGAAGAGGAGGATGAGGCGGGAATTTTTGGAGAAGACGATATGGCTGATATTCCAGAAGAATAGAGGTTTTTTCTTGATAATTATGATGTCTTGAACCTCCTAAATCTATCCATCGTTTGCCATTATGCCTCTCGCGTCGCCACGCTCGATCCTTTTCTACAGAAAAATGAACATCATATTATGGGGTTGCCGAGAAGCCGATAGAAAGCTGCCGTATGATTATGCGAAATATGAGATGCCGAGTAGCCGCCTGACACCTCTTAAGCGCCCCCATACAACTGAAGTGTAGGTAAGCATGCCGAGGAGCCGGTAGAGCCATTCCTGAGCGCCCCAATATATGTGTTGAGTGGGTGGGTTAGTGCCCCACTGTTATGCAAAACGGCCCTCAGGGACTTGCCTATATGTTATGCATAAGACTTACAGCTACAGGTGGATCAAATCGATATCAATGTTCGAAAAACCCATGCTAAAATAACTAGAAGTTCTATATCAGAGATGATAAGGAAGGAAGAGACTAGAATCCTTGACCCACTCACCTTCCAAAGACTGTAAATATCTCGGTCTAGCATCTCGATTAATGTCATCGAATTTTCCGGCGTCGGAAAATTCATGAATCCATTGGCACACTATCGGATTGAATCGGATGAGAGGCCCAGTTGACGATCTTCAAGCAAGGGTTGCAACGTTATGTAGTGCATCGCAGTGCGTTCTAGACAATATCTTCGAGAACAGAATGAGAGTCCACGAACCGGTGACGGAAAACTGGAAAGAGTAAATTTGGGAGGTCGGTTAGAACCGGAAGTTTAGCGCCCGTAGAGGCGTCTATTATTCTGTTCGACACCAACTACCACCATCCACCTTGAAGTTATGAGCGCTGCTACCTGGAGAAATACTTTCACGTATGCATGGTTCATTCTACCTATTGACTGCCATATTCAGAGTCTTCCTTGGCAGCTTCAACAAATATAGTCAGATTACTGCTGGCGCCGTCCGTAAATCGTTGAAGGAAACCCAACGGCTGGCTGCAGAAAAAAGAGGACTTACTGCGTTAAGATATCAGGTTTGGGAGGATGGAAAGGGCGGCGAACAGGTGCGGTCATTACGCAGCTGCTCATATTATTGATTCAGCTCTGATTTTCTCCATCTTATAGATAACTCTTGACCCGACGCAAGAATCTGACCCGAAAAAGAAGACTGCTGCTGTTTGAGAAAGTCTAGATTTGCTTTCAAATTTGCGGCTCATGAACGTTTGAACGCTCCTTGTGGAGTTCTTACCATACTTTGTTGTGAACTGAATGCTCAGTCAGAACTTACACACTCGAAATCAGACGCCGAATGTGCTCATGGACATCAAGCAAGTTCAGAGTACAACCGAAGCTCGAAGACTACGTCGGCTCTAAACTCAATACAGAAAAATTCCATCCGTGGATTCTTCACGAGGTGCCAGAGGGTGCCAGCGAGGCTCGAAGCATTATAATCTTCGCACATTCGAACATTCGTGCACCCTCCTCTGTCCCCATTTGTTGGGCACATGGTGTACCGAAAAAACGGCTTGGCGGATGGTTATATCCACGCCTCGCAGTCACAGTCATATGAAGTCTCACACATCTGAAGTCGGCAGTCGAATCGCGCTACTTACAAGATGGCTCTAAGTCGAAAATGGTTTAGAAGCTGTCAAAACTGGTACTTACGAGCACTTCTTGCCATCTCATTTTCTTCACTGAGTGGAAAGCCGCATCACAGTCAGAGGAAGCCACTTGAGAGGATGGAAGGAACATGTCTGCGGTACCCAACGGTACACTGGTCTTAACATCCTCACGAGTTTCCCAATTGCAAATTATGTTCTGGCCTTGACGTCCCTCGGTCCCGTTTCTCACCATCCCCGCAAGAAAAGCACTGAAAAGCACAACCCTTCATCGATTAAAATCCGACCATACTGTAACCATATGCAGGCGATTTCACCGTGCTGAAAGATTCGCCTTTTGCATTCAGATGTATGGTTATAAGGTTTCTGTCTCCTGTCGCCTACATACTAAATTTGCAGTGGCGTTGCTTCTGTGGCGTTTCGGAAAACATAAATACGGGCTCATCTTCTATGAAGGCACAGGTCTACTTTCAAGGCTGTTCGTGAGTTCAGCATCCTATCAACTCGTGATGATTTGTGGATACCTCATGAATGCAGGCCGGAAATATGCGTGTTCTGGAGCCATCTTGCAGGTTCAAGATTTCCCTCTGGATTGGCACTTGAATGTCCATACCGCGCATCGTATTCCATTTGAGTAAGATATATCTTGATGTTGTTCCTCTCTGCTAGTTCCCGGTATCGATGCCGGAGTTAATGATATTAATCCGCAAGATATACACAGAAACTACTGTTTGCGTCCTTCGAGTGCAACACAATACGAGCCATTACCGCATCTCGAGTCAAAAGCCTCGAATTAATGGATGAAATATGGACACGATGTCCGAGTCTACGTTTTGCGACCAGCAAGGGATCCCGAATCAGAATGGCTTTCCGACTTGTTCATACAGTTCCACTCTGAGTTATTGTGACCCGATGAAGTGGATGACCACTACTAGAGCCTTGAGCTTCGATGAGCTTGACAACATCCATACCCTCAACAACTTCCCCAAAAACGACATGACGCCCGTCCAACTAGGGAGGGAACACAATCGCCATTATATTAGGCTCGAAGTAGTATGTGAGTACTCACCCATTTCGTTGCTACTGTGGTTATGAAAAACTAGATGTGGTTTTGAGCACCGATATGCAATCAGCGAGAGGAACACCGAACAGTACCTGTGATCCATTTGTATTAGGCCCAGAGTTGGCCATGGAAAGAAGACCAGGTTCCGAGTGAGAGCATCGGAAATTCTCGTCTGTAAAAAGGTTTTCAACCATAACGACCACCATTCGAGTAGTAAGGGGATCAGTGGTTACCAGCGAACCAGCCCCCTCCATAGATCGAATGGCCTCCCGTTCCATTATGAGCCGTAAAGTCACCACCTTGTATCATGAACTGATAGAGAAGATAAGAGGCTTTAGAGATGCTGAGGGGGGTAGCATATACCTTGGGAATGATGCGATGGAAGATGCTGCCTGCATAACCAAATCCTAATCGACCAGTAGCTAGCTCTCGGAAATTCCTTGCTGTCCGAGGAGTAACATCATCGTATAGCTCGAAAACAATACGTCCAGCGGGCTGGCCTTGAATTGATACATCGAACTGAGGGGTGCCTGTAAGGCCTCGAATAATGCCTGGAAGGTGGTCGCCTGGTCACTTACGAAAACGTTCGACCTATAATTACCAGTCATTTTGTAAGTTGAGAGAAATCATAACGCGTCCATTGTCGTACATTCCAAATAAACGACGTGCAATAAGTGACCAGGGGGGTCTATCCTGGTGCGAAGGTTGGCCATAAATCAAAGTATGCCGAGGGAAGATAGTTAAGAAAAAGGACGGTTATTTCACGTGCCAGTATGTAGTAGTAGTATGCCGAGAAGACTCACTATCTTCACTTCTCACCGTGACGACTGCCAGAAAGTTTTGGTCGAAACCTCGAGTAATATTGAGAGGGGAGGGTTTTGAAGGATCCGAAACTAGCTTGTGAAGTTATATACCGTTGGTATGATTTGATATCTGATTTGTCACTGCTTCGAGATCCCCTTCGACGGTCCATACATCGCTCCAATTTACCCCTCGAAGCCTACACTTGTGCGCCTTTGAATCCACGAAATGTTCCGGTAGGTACAGAACCATATGCTGCTCTTGAAACTTCTCAGTCGGTGCTAACTACTACTAAATGCTGTCATCACTCAGGACCCTGACAAGAAACCCAACAATCTGCTTTTCCTTCTAATTCACAAGTTCACAATGTAATCTTCATCGTTCAATTTTGAAGCGCTAAGACTGCACGGAATTCTAGCGAATTAAACCGTCCTCATGCTATGGTCTCTTCTCAATGGCAGGAGCTAACCACGTCAAATCAATGGCACTCACTAGTATGACTCGGGAAACACCGCTTATAACTATCGACCGATGAAAATAAAGGTGTTCTATCAAATTCCCAAAAGAAATTCTGGCAATCGCCTTTACTGATCTACAAGGATTCAGTCGTGTGCAGATTCTCCGATATATAGTGTGAGGTACGATTTTCGTCAGGCTAACCTATAACGGTGAACGCTGAGGAGAGAGGGGACTACTAACTTTGCATGTAAGCGGCCGTCACTGTGTATCGAAGTCTATCATCATGGTTGCCTCATATACTCCAGTCATTGCTAACTGAGAGTGTTTATTTCTGTGAAGGAAGGTAGGATCCCTCGATCTTGTTTGTTACGATGAAGTCAGTTATGTAAGTTATAGCACCAAGACGCATTCTCATCATCTTTTTCAGATTACTCCCCTTCAATGCGCCCAGTTTCATTGTTCATTGAACAAGTAGGAAAATTATTTGCTCATAGTGTCTCCTAGAGGTACGTTCATTGTTGGGCTCATGAAGCCTGTTTCGTAGAAGGCTCCATGTAAGTACAAGTGGATTAGAACGATCATGATCGATATGTCAATGTGGTTTTCTCTCAACTTCTTCGAATGGATCATGTATTACTGGAGTATATCTAAATCTAATGACGTTTGTGTACGCATATAAGTATCTCGTCATTACTGTGTCCGTCTTTGGTGAGCTAACATTCTGAAGAGACTTATCCATTACAGGAATGGGGCAATCGTCATGCTCATAAGAGCTTTCATCAACGTTGGCCTTGATGTTACATACCTTCATGTCAAGGATGTCATCTTCCTTGGCTCTCATGGACTGGCATGTCATGTAATGACCCCCTCTCTTTCAAGTTCCCAAACCTTGCTTTCTTGGGACCGATGAGGTTTTCTACTGTCCTGGACCCGATTAGGAACAACTGATTCTGTTCAAGACAAGGCGAAAATAACTGTTCCCAAGCCCATATTAGAAATTTAGGTACCTCTCGCCTCGAGGAGCGAGCACGTTCGAGCAATGCGTATAGGAATTTCCCGCAAGTGGCCAAAATGAAAGCACTGATTCTAGGGGTTTGGAAATATATTGTAATCCAACAACCTCCGAAATCGTTATGCGAACAGGCTTTAGATATCATGTTCTTGTTCGAGGACTAACAATTCCTATACAGGTTCCGTCGGTTTCGTTAGATTCTCGGTGACTTACTTTCTGGCTGAGTGCATGTTGTGTATCGGGCCACATAAATTCGGAAGAAATAGAAGCAAGGAAACACGAAAATAGGACGGTGCAAGCAATGGGTAGAACGAGAATTATAGCTGCATGACAATGTAAGGGGTGAATCAGTGATGAATATGTATTCGTATCTGTTGACCAGCTATTCCTGAAGGGTGGCGTGAGTCATTCATGACGGTGATCTCTACTTCGCCCTGGCAGGACGTGCGATCTGGTGTCGATGCGGATCCAGCAGCAGCGTTGTGTTTGTCAACAGGCTCTTGCTCAGACGTACACGTGCAGCGGAATTTCAAAGCGTGGAGGGAGGAAGATTGTGTAGGAGTGGCAATGGTGGCTTTATGGCTGACGAGTAACATGAATTTCAAAACGGTGTACAACAAGATAGATACTATACTCACTTGAATGGAACACGAGAGATTTTGCGAATGTCACGAGTTACTTGCTTGGCGCGTTTCGCGACGTTACAATCCGGATCGGCGACGACAGAATAACAGGCTTTGTAGTTCAAGCGCGTATTCTTTCGAATGAGGCTCTTCACTTCGTGATGCATCTCTTCAGCGGTTTGGAACTCGGTCCCGAAGGCCATGCGATCTTCACTCGACGCGTCAACGCGTTTCTGAGGATTGTCAAGTACTAGAACGCGTCGAAATAGGAGAGGCTTTCGTACCTTTTGCAATCGTTTCTTCATTCGTTCCAACGTGTCGTCCAGTTCCTCTACAGCTTTCCTCTTCAGGCTTGATGACGACGAACTAGGGTTGTGTTCCACAGTCGTCTTTTCATCGAACATGAAAGTTGCTCCACCCAATTTGATTCGATCTTTCTTCTGTTTTCTATATGCGTTCTGTTTCTTTCGACAGTCTGAGCAGCTCTTATAGCCCTTGTCTGCGATTTTACGGCACATGTTGCATTTCGCTGGAAGTGGCGCCGGTAGAGCTCCAGACATGGTGTTGGTCAAAGAGAAAGGTCGACTGTGGGCCGTGGCGCTTTTTTATTTGTTGAGCTCACGGGAATGGCACGTGCACGAGTCACGACGCGACCTTGGTGGTCCGTGCGCACACCGAACTGCTTTTTCACCCTGGGTTCGGACCAAACTTCAAAATCCATTGATAATTCTTCCTCAACTCATCCAGAAGGTGGTGTGATACTACCGAATGGCATCTATCTTGAGCTTATACAGGTATTTCTGTGCTGAGGCACACCTTTCATACTCACTCACGTCTCAAGTTAGTGCTGCATTTGCCCGGCGACCGATGGCTACCCAAAGCGCGACTTCAGCGATAATATTTGGTACCGGAGACATCATAGCTCAGCAATTAGTGGATAGAAAGGGTCTCAAAAATCACGATGTGAGTCTGTTAGCACCCTAGCGGGACCCAGCCTAACCCGAGTCCACCCAGTATACTAGAACCGCACGGTTTCTTTTCTATGGAGGTGAATTTATGCTCCTCCGATTGCGACTGAGTATCCCTCAAACCATACCTCTCCCGATGCGATTCCTGATTATAGCTTGTCTGTTTGGGCCTGTTCTAACGAAATGGCACCAATTCATCAATCGTAGACACTTCGACAGTCCTCTTCGGGCTGTTATATACAAAGTATGCTGGCCGTCTTTCTTCGGCCTCTGAAGTCTTGACGAACGAATAATTCCCGAGGTTACGCTTGACCAATTTGTCGCTGCTCCTTGCAAGTCATGCCAATTTGCATTCCTTATGCTTTCTGGAATTCATGGAACTTATTGCAGTCATCACGGTTCCAATGTTCTTTGGCTCAATGAGTATAATGGAGGGTCGTCCGGACGAAGCTATCCCAAGAATTAGAAATGTTCGTTCTATTACTCTCCAGATGTGACGGAGGAAATAAACTGGTACCACAGTCCTATGTCTCTACGCTCACCCGTGGTTGGTGAGTAAACGTACTTGGATTCTCCGCGGTCTAATCTCCAAAACCTTCCAGGTGTCTCTTTATACCAGCACAGATAGTTAATTTTGCTTTTGTCCCGATATCAATGCGCATCTTGTTCTTCAGCACTGTCGCTCTATGTTGGAGTATGTCGATCCAGGTCTATTTATACTGTGATCGGTCATTTAGAGCTGACGTATTCTTGGTAGACACATACTTGTCGTTCTTCAATGCTAGACAAAAACAACTGCAAGAGCAAGCCGAAAATTCACCGTAGAGTCACTAGAGGTGACCAGATTATCTATAATCGGGGTCGGTATTAGTACAGTGATAAACTAGGAATATTCTCCGTGATAATGCTAGCTAACAAAACTTTGAAAGCGACCGTCCATGCGTTGCTCGATGCTGGACGAATTGCAGCTTTCGTTTAGCGTTGGTTAGTACGATTCCTTCTCGCGTAGTAAGTACTTGTTGTAGACTTGAGGCGATTTAGCTATGCTGGAATGGCCGAGTCGTTAAGGCGATAGATTTGAATTATCATCATCTATTACTCTCTGAGTGCGTAGGTTCAAATCCTGCTTCCAGCGTTTTTTCGTCAATTTTGGCAGCGGTCGGTGACGAAAGCCTATCTGAGTCTTGTATTTTCTTCTCCTCATACGGCCATCATCTGAATTCAAACATCTAATATCTAATCCCAATGCAACTCTTTGACTGTAACCAAGCATCGGCAATACCTGCTCCATCTAATTATTCGAAATTTCAACATAAGCTCAATTCTCTCCATAATTTCCTCCAACTTCATTTTGGCAACTCTTCCAAGGATATAGCTTCCGATGCCTGTGATCTATTCCTAGTCTCTCCACGGAACCATACGATCAATTGTACTTTCTGATCTTCAGCACTAACTTCGGATTCGACAACTACAATTCACCCTCTCTGCATCATAGTAGACAAGAGCGACGATTTTCCGGGCTAGACGTACTTTTTTCTACAGGAAAATACAGGGAAAATGTGCGGCCTTTCTACGTGGTTATCTCCGTTCCATGTACCGGGGAAATTCAGCGAGCTGTGTATGATGGTCGACCGTCTAATGAAGTCTTTCGTTGGGGTATATAAGCAGACAACGGTGAAGGCGTCCTCCAACGGTTCTGACAACTTCCCGTCCTCAAAAAATGTTTCGCTCTGCAGCTCTCATCGCCTTTACTCATCTGGCTGTTGCGTACGGTCAACAAGCTGGTAGGATCTCCGTCGAGTGAGCTTGTATAGTGATTACTGATATTTCGGTTGAATCGTACAGGAACCTTGACCGCGGAAACTCACCCACCGCTGACATGGTGCGTGTCGATTACTTAGTGCTACCCAATTCGCTGAATCTAACACCAGGGAGCAATGTACGGCCGCAGGTAGCTGCACCAGTCAAAGTTCTGCCGTCGTTCTCGACGCCAACTGGAGATGGCTTCACGATGTCAACTCCGCGACGAATTGCTACACCGGCAACACCTGGGACGCGACTCTCTGCCCTGATCCGACAACTTGTGCTGCAAACTGTGCACTCGACGGTGCAGACTACGAGGGTATGTTACACCGAGGGATGGTGCAAAAGACCTTGCTGACATTTTCCAGGGACTTACGGTGTCTCCACCAGTGGAAATGCTCTCACTCTGAAGTTTGTCACCCAGTCCGCCCAAACGAACGTCGGATCTCGACTTTACTTGATGGCTCCTGGAAGTACTACCGAATATCAGACGTTCCAACTCGTCAACCAAGAATTCACATTCGACGTTGATGTTTCTCAACTCCCTTGCGGTCTCAATGGTGCTGTCTATTTCTCGCAGATGGATGCAGATGGTGGAATGGTACGTTCAATATGTTCGTTTCTTCTTGATAGTCACTCAATTTGACTGGAAACAACAAGGCCCGCTTTTCGGGTAACAAGGCGGGGGCTAAGTTTGGAACCGGGTACTGTGACTCCCAATGCCCACACGACATCAAGTTCATTGATGGAGAAGTATGTGTTTTCTCTCAGAACGCCCAAGCTATGGATACTAACAATTCGATCCCAAGGCCAACATCAATGACTGGACCCCGGCTAGTAATAGCGCCAACACGGGAACCGGTGCCACTGGAACTTGCTGTTCAGAGATGGATATCTGGGAAGCGAACTCTATCAGTGCCGCCGTTACGCCTCACCCTTGCACTGTCACGGAACAAACAGCTTGCACGGGCTCTACATGCTCTTCTCCCAACTCTACCGCGGGTGTCTGTGACCAGGCCGGATGCGACTTCAACTCGTACCGTCTCGGAGACACGACCTTCTATGGTCCAGGAATGACTGTCGACACCACTCAGCCCTTCACCGTTGTCACCCAGTTTGTCTCTTCGAACAACGAGTCCACCGGCACTCTTTCTGCCATCCGTCGTCTCTACGTCCAGAACGGTGTCGTCATCCAAAACTCTGAGACCAACATCCCTGGAATCACCACCACTAACGAGATCGACGCTCAGTTCTGCCAAGAACAGAAGGCTGCCTTTGGCGATACTGACACTTTCGACCAAAAGGGTGGACTCGCTGGAATGGGAACTGCTTTGGCCGATGGCATGGTCCTCGTTCTGAGTATCTGGGATGACTACGCTGTGAACATGCTCTGGTTGGACAGCACCTACCCAACCGACGGTGATTCTCCTGGAGACTTCCGTGGATCCTGCCCAACGGACTCGGGTGTGCCCGCTACTGTCGAGGTGGGTTTTACAGACTATGGATAGTTGTGATATACTCAATCAGGGTTTGATACCAGGCGCAATCTCCCAATGCTCAAGTTACCTACTCGAATATCAAGGTTGGACCTATTGGCTCGACATTCAGTTCTTCCGGTTCGACGGGTACTGGTACTGGTACTGGCTCTGGTACTGGCTCTTCGAGTACCGCCCCTACGTCCACTGGCAGTGCTCCTGCCGCTACACAGACTGTATACGGCCAATGGTAAGATCGAAAAATATTTTTCTCTTGATTTCTTTCTGATGCAACGCCTTTACTAGTGGTGGTGTTGGTTACACTGGTCCCACTGTTTGCGCCTCAGGATCTACATGCACTGAGTCTAGCACTTACTACAGTCAATGTTTGCCTTGATGTTCCAAAGAGGTGACTGATCATGATGCATACCCATCGTGACTGCTCCGAGGACATCTCTAGTCTATCTCGTTTGTTTCATTTCGGCGCGAGCTCGCAATATATGAATTCCTTTGGTACCCGAGACCGAAACTTGGTAATGCTGGATCACCACCTGATTTAAGTGACCACAGCAAGAAGCCTGTATGTATTTAGGATTTTCATGAGGTCCAACGTGCAACACTGATATTGGATAAAAGAATCAATCCGCCGAGCACTTTATGAGCACCCTATTTGATGCACTCATTAATATCGAAAGCACCTCAGTTTTGACGAGTTCTGACTAGGTTACAAACCGGGTACTGTGTCTTTGTCTATACATACTAACTGTTGCGACCACGAGTAGAGATGGCAGTGACTCTGTCCAGCCTCAAGATACGAATGAAAAGAGCGGGGTGAGTGAGTACTATTAGTATGTACAGCTGTTGGGAGAATGATACTCACGATACACAGGAAGTTTAATGTTGGGGTCATCCACGGAATACATACTATCACTCCGTTTTGCCAATCCTCGTATGTGTTCAAATGTTAAATGAACCCGGTTGCGATTACAACATGATGGACAACCGCTTCTATCTTTGATCGTGTATCCTCTGGGAGACTGTAATGGAAGACAGGACCTTTAAAAATCCAAGGAAATCCTTGCTTTCTCCCTAGCCTCGTACAGGTCGACACGGCATACCCATGGAAAACGAACAGCAAGCCGTTCAGTCTTTGTGAGTCTCACACTCACTGCTCGAACAATGTTTCGAATTGACCCAACTGTCGTTCGCAGGTATGGACCCATATTCATTGGCGCATTCCTCAATGCCATACTATATGGGGTATCTATGTTTCTTTTTTCTACTGCCTCGCATATCTGAGCCTGGTTCTCGCGCTCGCGAATTCTCAGGTTCTTTCTGTACAGGTACGCATTCTGTACGTTCTCATTCACAACGCAGATTCTGATATGAACGAAAGACCTATTTCTACTTTCAGAACAGCAGCAGGTAGGCCAGTCAGAACGTTGAACGCTCAGGAATTGACAATGAGATAAAGGGATGCTCGTTGGATCAAAGTTCTGGTAAGCTCTCTTGATCCTGTTGCAAACAGCTTGCTGAATGAATCATAAGGTGGTCTTTGTATTGATTGCAGAGACTATCAGTTTTGTACTGGATTTCGGCGTTGTTTGGGAACCTCTCGTTCAGAACTACGGTAAGTAGTCTGTGTCACTTTGAATTCCCCCGCCTGTCTTCTCACCAAAGTTCCTCAGGATCCCCTAGAATATTCGAAATAACGCCAACAAGTGAGTAGCACATACTAATCATCGTGATATCACGTTGAACTGACCACCAATTATCATGGAAGCTTTCAGTGCGGGTATGGATTTTCCTTGGAGACCATTCATTATCATCTTCCAACTCATCTTGACTTTCCTCAGATCCCATGGTTACGGTATGTATGACGAACAACGAAGCATCGAGTTCCAAGTAGCTGAACCTTTGAACAAGTCGTGCATTTCAGCTGCTGTGCAGCTTTTCCAAGGCTGGCGAATTCGCAAGCTGACCAAGTCGAACATTGTCCTTGTGCCAATCGCGTTGACGGCTCTCGCCAGTCTAAGTAAATACCAAGCTTTCGCAGATCCTGACGCGAGTGATTAATCAACTTGATCGAACTTTTAGCGGCTGGCTTCGCCACTACCATCCTGATTGCCTTCCATCCAGGCTGGACCCAGATAGGAATGTTCGAGTTTGGCTTTTTGTCTTGGTTAGTAGCGTCGGCTTTGTGCGATGTGGTGATTGCTCTGTCGCTTTCGTGGTTTGTGGCAAGTTCAAGGGTCTATCGCATGGGAAAACATTGTGCTGATGAATGCTCCTCCTCTAGTTGCGTAACAAGTCGGCCTTTTCTTCGACAAACTCTGTCCTCAACCGGATTATGCTCTGTGCGTGCCTCCTGCGTACTTAGTCTTTAAGTAGATCTTGAACTCATACATTCTACATCACAGTGACTTTGCAAACAGGATCCATCACGGCTGTCGCTGCCATCGCTGATGTCTTCACTTTCACGCTCAGCCCGGTGAGTATCATAGAACGGTCGCTCTTGCAATATCAGCCAAGCTAAACCTCAAGTCATTTGTAGGATAAGACACTGTCCGTATTGACCGTTTCACATTGTTGTGCACCGCGTTTGATGACTTGTGTAACTTATTTCCAGGGAATTCGTCTGGGCTTATTCTCTCTCCAAATTGTACTCCAACACTCTACTCTCGATGTAAGTTCCTTGGCTGTATGGTGAATTATCCTGTACGAACTATCTCCGTAGGCTGAACGCTCGCGTTGAATGGAACAAAGTCCTGGAGCAACCGAGCAACCGGACGCAAAGCGAGGTCACCTTCTACCACGTAGAGCCGGTTCGAGTCTCGAACAATATAGGGAATACAAACCCGCAGATGGTGATGCCCCTAGTCTCTGTATTACATAGGTCGACTCTTTCACTGACGTGATCTTCATACAGGATCTTGAACCTCATAACGAGGTAAGAGTTTGTTCTGGCACGGGTTCTGCAGCCAGACGTGAATTGAAATTCATGTGTTCTTTTATAGAAGCCAGCTACAGTGGTGTTTCCCGCTTTCTAGAGTTCAGAGACCGTGCGCGGTTCAGAGCGTGCACCGAGCTCTTCGTACAATCCTGAAACAAATTGTAAATGTAAGTTATTGAGATTGAGTGGCTGAGGGAGAATCAGCATGAACATTGAAAGCAATATGATCGTGGACATGTATGTACTTGAATTATTAGATGTAATATTTAAGGAGTCGGACTCCAATGTTATATATAGGGGAATGGACAAGCCAGATGGATGCGACGAGCAACATCAAAACTCTGGAAACTTCCCCCAAAGACCAGAGAGAGCACAAGAACCACCATGAAGAATAGAACGCGAGCTTCATAACCTAAGTAGAGCATCAGAATGATTGAAGAGGCGAATCGTCGTCAAGAAACATACATTATACGACGTCCTGGACCATGAAACGTTCTCATCTTCGAACTTTGTGCAAAGAACGAGAGCCGAAGGATCGAAAGCATTTTCCTTCTTTTCTGCAGACAGTTCAAGGTGGCGATGGCGGTAGGTAATAGCTCGGGTTTTGGAGTTGGCATCGAGGGCATTGTTGATGAGCTCAAGGGCTTCAGACACTGTAGCGTAGTCTGGATTAGCTTGAGAAAGGGATCGCATGGCTATCAAAGGGTCGATGAGCGCGTTTCTTTGAAAGTATGTCATGAATGGAAACTCACCATCCATCGCGTTCTCGAGATATTCACCCGCTAGTTCTACGGATATGCTCGCGCGGCAGTAGAGTAAGTCATTCATACGTGCGGTAGATTCAGCCGGAGTGGATAGAATCTCGTTGGTGAAGTGGTTGACCATCTGGAGGTATCGCCGTTTCTTCGAGCTAGGCTGTGGCTCGATTGGAATACATGTTGTCGTTGGATCCATGAGGG
Source organism: Lentinula raphanica (assembly GCA_027919835.1). Taxonomy (NCBI): domain Eukaryota; kingdom Fungi; phylum Basidiomycota; class Agaricomycetes; order Agaricales; family Omphalotaceae; genus Lentinula; species Lentinula raphanica. Next base: position 106,599 of record JANVFP010000048.1, read on the forward strand.
GAGTGGCGAGTAGAGTTGGTGAGTGGGGTGATGGTGGTGTTAGCGAAAGCCGTATAAATACTGAACGCCTTTGTTATGCGAAATATAAGGCATCGTTCTTGCTTTGTGTCGATTTTTCTGGGCAAGAATGATTGTGGAAACCACGTGTCGATCGCGTTCGTTTACTTTGTCTTTGTTTGTACCAGACTTGCCTCTCTCTTATCAACCACTACCATCCCCCACTTCTTTCAACAACAACTTATCTCTAAATCGACATGTCTGGACGCGGAAAAGGAGGAAAGGTAAATTCTCGCCTTTGCTGCTCTATGAATCTCTTGCTGATATACACTACTAATCTTTGTGTAACAGGGTCTCGGAAAGGGTGGTGCTAAGCGTCACCGGAAGATTCTTCGTGACAACATTCAAGGTTCGTCTTCGTACCATTTTGGATGAACTCGCTCAACTCAATTCTCTCAGGTATCACGAAGCCTGCTATCCGTCGTCTCGCCCGTCGTGGTGGTGTCAAGCGTATCTCTGGTCTTATTTACGAAGAGACTCGTGGTGTCCTGAAGATTTTCCTTGAGAACGTTATCCGTGATTCGGTCACCTACACAGAGCACGCCAAACGGTAAGATATCGATAGTGCTTGCTGTCCACATTCCCGTTGACGATTCTCTGTAGAAAAACCGTCACTGCCCTCGATGTCGTGTACGCCTTGAAGCGATCTGGTCGTACCTTGTATGGTTTCGGAGCTTGATTAATATGAAGTGCGTGTGTTCTTATACCATGCGAACTCGCGAACTCAAGACCATTGTCATGCTTAGGATTATGTCCGTTTCTTTTCACTCGATTTGTACTATCATGTATCCCATTCTATGCTCAATCGCTACCAGTCGCCAGCTGGTCTTAATCCATATGCGTAAAACATCATTCTCTGTTGCTGTTATGGCTTCCCTTATATATAGCCTTGTGAACCGCGATGCAAGAACGAGATCCTCTGACTGCTTTCTTCATGTCGAATCAACGAAGAGGTATTTGACTGTACAGCACCACCATAGGTTTTCCTGCCGATTAATCTGCCGACTCAACTCATGGTGTCATAACGGTCGTTGCGCAAGGTTGTATGTCAAATGGTTCCAGAATCAAGCCCTAACTGAAGTTTGGTCGGCACTGATACTGGTTTTATATTAGCTCTCGTCCATCCTGTTTGTACACTCGTCCTGCCTTCATCACAAAATCTATGCTGTCCAGCGTTCCTTCAAAGTCATCGAAATCACCCTTGACACCTACCAAGTCTCCAGCCCACCCTGGTCGTACGCAACCGAAACGATGGTCATTATCACCAAGGGGCATACTGTGTCCACCGTCTGGGTATACTGCATCCCAGTTCATTGACCGGATACATTCCCATCCACCCAAAGTCCCCCACCTCAACACCTTTTTCCAATTTGCGCCAAGTCTCACCATCAACTTCATCTCCAATGCGTTCTCCCCATGCGGAAAGGTACCTGTATCACCTCCGCATGCAATGTTCTCCATCCCCATCGCTACCGCCTGCTGAAACATCTCGCTGAGGACCTTCCAAGCCTGGTTCGCCCGAGGGTCTTTTCCCCCGGTGAATTGGACTTGGGAGTAGAAAACGGCGAGAGTCGGGACCCAAGTCGTGTTGTGCGAGTTGTATAGGAGAGGGAGGAGGAAATCTGGGTGTGGAGTCAAGGTCGAACCGTGCTCGATGGAGTCGATGCCGAGTTTGAGCAGTGTGGCGATGGTGTTGGCGTTGCTGGTGTGGGCGGCAGCTTTGACACCTAGGGCGTGGGCGGTGTCGATCATGGCTTGAAGCTCAGCTTCGTTGAAAGTGGGTAGTGCCGTGGTAGCGACACGGGGTGAGATATCGCTCGTGCGAGACCGGAACCGATAGTCTATAAGCAGAGATTGTCATTCGGAAGCTTCTGGCGTTGACATTGAATGGTGGATTTACCTGCGTAGATCTGGAAGAAACGGAGAAGGTACGTTTGAGTTCCTGATAGTCTATCGAACCGGAGTCGTTCATTCCACACCTTTATCCAGTCAGCTCCTGCACCAATCTGCCTTCTCGTGGCCCGTATACACTCCTCGACGCCGTCAGCTACTTCTGCACCAGTCACACCTTCTACGCCTTCCTGGTCATTGTGAAGCGAGCTTTTTGGCCCTTTGGCAAGTTATCAGCTCACAGGACAGAGGTCACAATTTGGGCTTTACCATAACTGCCGGTGCAAACGATGGCTTTGTTTGCGCAGAAGTATCTTGGTCCTACGATTATGGGACTCGGGCCAGACAAACATTTTCGTAGGGAAATGTCAGCGTCCCCAGCGCCTTCAGTTCCAAGGTCCCTGTTCGAGTGTTCTAGTGTTCGAGCAGCGGTTGACTGTTTTGCCGAGCTATTGGCATCGACTTACCTCACAGTTGTGAAACCAGCCATCAAGGTCTTTCGTGCATGCACAGTGGCACGGATCGTTCTTTCCACAAGGCTCTCTTTGGTAGTCTGGTCATCCCAGGAGGTTTCTCCGTAGGAGTGCAAGAAAACTCCGAGGACACAGTAAACATTCGACCACAAACGTTGGTTTTTGGTGGTACTCACAATGTACGTGAGCGTCAACGAAACCCGGGAGGATGGTCAGATGCCTGAGATCAATTGTGTCGGTGTCGTCTGGTATGTCATCATCATTTGTGTCTTCGACAGTGAGAATGAGTCCAGAGCTCTTCGAGATTGTGATTGTTTGTGAAGGCAAGAATTGTAGCTTGTAGGGATCGAAAAGCCTTCCAGCTAAGATCTTTTGAACAGTGCTCGTTGCAGAACGATCTTGTGCTATAGCTGAGATAGACGACTGTGGAGTGCTAGTGAATTTTTGAGTCATGGATACTGGGAAAGGTCGTGAAGGGTGAGAATAAAAAGTGGCCCGTGTACAAACTGAACGCGTTCTGACGCAAATTGCATGTACTAGGTTCCATGTTCGCACAGAACTTGGAATGGGGGATTGCAGGGCCTCGGGCTAAGATACACCAATAACAGCTATGAACCTCATACTGACTTTCAATTGCGCTCACTGCAGTCTACTGGACTCTACTTCGATACTATCGATATCTTTGCGTATGATCATCAGATCGCGATCGGCGACAAAAGGTAAGCACAGGATCTAGAAACAAGAAACAGAAGAACATACTGCACTGGCCTAGCGCAGCGCCCTTATGAGCAGTTGGCAGGGGGAGATGACCTTTGTTTCTTCTTCAAAAAATAAGAACAATCAAACCCATGCCTCCTACCAGATTCGAACTAGCGACCTTTCCATCATATTGTACGAGTGGAACGCTCTACCCCTGAGCTAAGAAGGCAACGCTAAAAAGGAGAAAACTCTGAACATGACTAGCACTACTCACTGCGAAGAAGTTGTAAGTTGACATAATATCTCCCTTCGTCCAATAAGTGATGAATTCACTTACGGGGCACTGAACAAAATAAAGACAGAAAGTTGCTTCCGAACCGCACAGTGTATATGAATATAAGAAAAGTTCAGTAGGAATATAAACTAGGGTATCCGAGAAATGCTTCTTAGAGAAATGCATGCAAAGCAGAGAAGGAATGAGGTGAGTAATCGAAAATGAATGACGCACAGTAGAGACGAATGGCATAGGAAATAGAAATGACAAAGGGCACACACAAAGGCAGGACAACTATGCACTTTGTGTGATAGGTAGATTTCCATACATGAGAGGCAAACAAAGAAGGAACAATATAGACGATTTGACAACATGTGCGCCGTATACAGACCATCTGAACAGCATTAACAGTAGAAAACTGGCAGGAAACACGGAAAGAAAATCAGTGGTAGACAAACATAGACAGAATAAAGCTTACAAGTTAAGATCCACGATAGCCAGCGAGAAGAAAAAATAATGTAGGAAATCACCAGATGCACAACCCCTCCTTATAAAATCCGAAATGTCTCCTACTTGAATTCCTTTCACTCTTCCTCTTCCTCCTCTTCCTCTAGAACATTATGCAATGGCGCGCCATGAATGTAACGCCCCGGACTGGCTCTCCCCGCATCCTCTCCTAAACCCAAATTGACTTTTGATGGAGGGACCAGCTCATCCAAACCATTAACGTCGTCATCAGCATCGTCGTCGTCGTCGTCTTGGTCGTGTAGTTGACTGTTGATTCCCACTGTACCAGTCAACGAGGGCGAGGGCGATTGAATCTTGGTCAGAGGTTTGGCAGCGGGCACAGGCGCAGCAGGCGAGGTTGGTAGCGAAGGTGCTGGTGCTGGTGCTTTAGGAGCTGAAGACACTGTTTAACATACCAGGGGATTGGACCAATCATCGAGAAAAGCACTCACGTAACTTCGGAATGGCTGATGAAGCAGTAGCAGAACTAACAGGAATTTTTGAATGGGTTACTCCTCCAGGAGGTGAAGCCGGTGATGACGGCAGACTCTTCTTCTCTTTCTCCCGATACATCTCAATGAGTGCCGCTGTCTTGCCTGGCGTTCCCGATGTAGAGCCCAGTGTGGATGTCAGAACAGATGACTTGGTCGGCGTGGGCAAGGCACTTGGTTTTGTTGGAGTAGTTGAAGAGGGAGGCACAACAGTGGCTTTGGGCGGGAGCACAGGCGGCGATGATGATAATGGAAGAGACGATGATCGTGGTGGAGGTGATGTCGAAGACGGACCAGATTGAGGAGGTATCGACCCATTCCGAGGAGGCAGAGTAGGAAGCGGTCTTGCCACATCAGTTCTCGCAGCGTAGATCTTGTCCAAATCCTTCGGCGCACCATCATGTTCGTCATCCGAGCCATGGGCGTATCGAGCACGAGGGTCATCTTCATCCGAGTGTTCTTCATCCCCACTTTCATCAGATCTATCTAAATCAACATGCTCGATATCCTCGTCAAAGTGGTTGTGACCACCTGAAGCAAACATGTCAGCCTCCAAAGAGGACATTGCCTCCGGCTGGTGTACATCCAGCAGTTCATCCTGGGCATCAGCAGTTTGTTTGAGCAATTCTTGTGAAGCTCTTCTTCGTTCAGGATGAAGGTCGAAGTATCCCAACCGGCGGCGAGGAACAGACGGTGCGAGATCAGCATCTTCTCCATCTGGATAGTCTCCAGATGTATACGAAGTGTCGAGATCACCAGAAGTGTAGGACAACGTTTCATGATACCCATTCCCTTCTTCCTTTCCCTTCCCAAACCGAGGCACAGTCTGTACCTCGATATCGTCAGAATCCGAATGGATCTTTCCAGGACCGTCGGTCTGGCCTTCCAACAGACTTTCGTCGTCCATGCCAGGATACGGCTGACCGCCTCTCACGGCGCTCAACACCCGAGCAACTTCTTGCGAGGCTTCTTCGGGGTCTCCTCTACTACTATCAGCTTCGCCTCCCAGTCCTCGATGAGCGCCATAGCCAGGAACGACGATATCCACCCATGCTTCGTCGTCATCGTCATCTATACCACTCTTCCCTCCCAGACCGATACTGAATCGCTTCCCTCTTCGTTGACTGCGAAGTTTTTCCCGCTCAGCAAGTCTCGCAGCTCGCCTTCGACGAGCGGCTTCTTCGAGGAATCCATCCCCGGTGGTCGTTCCTTCAATATCGTCACGCCCATCTCTCCGAGCATCAAAAGTCGTCTCCTCTTCCTTCCCCGTATCGAGATCGTCACTCTCCCCACCGGACGCTAACCCGGTCAACCTCGTCTCGAACTCAACCGTGTGATATTCCGCAGGAACGAGGTTCTGTCTCGACTGTCTTTTGCTCGTTTTGGGTTTCGGGCCTTTGGGTTTCGGGGTTGATTTCGGTGTGGGTTTGGGGGAAAAGGTGGAAGTGGGACCTAGACGGAAGATGCTCCTGATAGGAGTCGAAGCGGAATCTTGAGTTTGCGGGAATGAGTCCGGTGGTAGAGGCACAGTGTGTGACGATCCCGAGTCTTCCCCCTGAGTTTGCTGATTGGGTGCGGTCAGGTGTGTGTCAACGCTGAGCCCGATTTCCTCCTCAGGTTCCCCATCTGTTACCTCAACATCTGAGGAAAGACCAGGCTCGGGGCCCAAGGTATGTAACGCTCCGTTCAACGTAAGCACCTTCGTTCCTCGATTCCCATCTGCCAACATTTCATCAAACGCTTCCAATTTGCCCTTTGCCGTCACCGGCGTCGTGCGAGGATTGGGATTGGGACCGGGACCTGTAGGCGTCAGCGGTGAATCCGGGGTGTCGACCTGGCCTGCGCGGGAGTAAGATGGATCCAGAGTGGAAGGTTGGAGCCATCTGTCCTTGGAGTTATTATACGGGGTAGGTGTAGAGTTTGTGATGGTACGCGTGCTGCCGGTGAAGAACGAGGGCGCGAGACTCTTCTCTTTGTCTTTCTTCTCTTTCTTCTCCTTTCTTTTCTTAGCGTCTTTGACAGCCTTATCCTTCTTCCCTCTCCCGGAGTCGTTCAATCCCAATGTCGAGCTCGAGGCGCCGGCGTTCCCCGGTGAAGAGAACAATGAACCGAGTCGGGTTCGTGCTATTGAAGGTGTTTGATTTGGATAGGAGGTTAAAGTAGACAGGGAAGTGCCAGTGAGAATACTGAATGGGTGATGGGTATAAGCGGGATTGAGAATAAAAGAGGTATGTATTCCGGCAAGTTGGTGTCCAAGCTGAGCGCGGTAATCCCGGGGAACGTACTCCTCGAAGAGAAGAAGAGTGGTGGAGATTCGAGGATCTTTACTGTTGGCAGAAGTAACAGATTGGGCCGTTGAAGGTAGAGCCTTGAATTCGACCTGGAAGGCGGATCAGTATCACACAAGGTGTTTGAACATAGACGCAAAATCGCAGAAGGGAGAACGGAACAGTGAGACAGACGGACGAACAAGAGAGATCGTTGTTGAAAATGCGAAGGAGATCAGGGCTTACCAGAACCCAGTTACACTCCTTGAACAACTCACTCCTCCATTTAGCCTTCTCTAAGCGCTCTCCTTCATCCGGAGCATCATCATCTCTACTTATAGATCTGCTGAGAGTCATTGCTTTCATATTTGTAGCACTGTAAGAAAGGTCGTCAGAACGAGAATTGTCAAGTTGGGTTAGGGAAGGAAGTACTGACGATGATAGAGCCATCCCGAATACTAAATCACCCAACAAGCTCAAGGTTGCAGCAGAACCTGAACTCAGCCCGAGCTCGGCGAAACCCCAGCTGACGAGATCGGTCCAAACATCGACGAAAGCAGACTCGATGAGAGTTTCCGATCCAGGAAGGAGTAGAGGAGTAGAGTCATATGTGAAGGGAGGCAGAGGCTAATTATAATGATGAACATCGTCAGTCATTCATTCACAAAAAGAATTTCAAAACAATGATGTCTCCACCTTTTCCTTCTTCTTCAACCTCTTTCCCAGACTAACTCCCGTAATCGATCGTTCCCTTTCTCCTCTTTCCCCTTTCCCTTCAGCTGTCTTGGGCCTCTCGCCTCCTTTCCCCGTCGTACTGCCCCCAATGATACCAAACTCATTCAGATTAAACTGCAACGCGATATTCAACCCAGTGTCTAACGCGAAATCCCCCACATCCTTCAGTCTTCCATCAGCACCAACATAGTTCTTGTCCAGATCACCAGCGTTATTCGTGAACGACGAGCCATAATCAAACCGCGAGGAAGTTGTCGATAGGGTGAGCGGTTTCCGTGCCCCATCACTCATATCAAACCCCCCATTAACAAAATCCCCCCAATTGACACTTCCCCGCTCGCGTTTGGCCGTCCGGGCCTTCCGTGCGCTTTCGGTCAGATCGAATTTCAGAGCCTGGTCGATATCTTTTGCCCCTCGAGTCGATAACAAGGACGAAGGCGGAGAAAGGAACCCGGAGGATTCGAATTCACCCCAGTGTGCGTCTGAGAGGGTCTTGAAGCGGGATTGTTGGGAAGAGGGATGGGCGGAGGATGTGGAGGGTGATGTGGGGGAGGAGGATGATATGGGGGAATTAGGATCGCTCAGGGAGTAGGTGGATGTGGCGGAGGTGGAGCGTGTGAGGGGGCTTGAGGTGTAGGAGGAGTATGAGGAATAAGAGGAAGATGAAGAGGATAAGGAGGATAACGGTGGTGCATAGGGTGAAGACCCGGGTTCGACTCCAGGAGGAATATTCATTTTCTTTCTATAACTCTCCGAGTATTTTGCTGGCATCCTTCCTCCTTTTCCCGGATCAGAACTCCCTTGAACAGGAGGACTTATCCTCGCCCACTCCTTATTCCCCGGAAGACTGTTCTGCGAAAGGCCCGCTCCACCTGTCGCAGCATAACTCGGAAGCCCCCACCGAGCGGAAGACCTCACCAGATCCGCATCGTACGCGGGGACCGTACGTCGGACAGCGAGCACACGAACCGTCTTCACGCCTTTTCTTGGACCTAGGCTGTGTTGCTCTTTGGATCTACGACCGCCACTTTGGAGGAGGTCCGCGATGGCTAGTACTCGAGAGTGCCCGGACAGCGTCCTGGGGTAATCCTTGATCCATTCCTTCAGTCTTCCTGGTACCCCTCCGACTCCACCAAACCCACCTCCGCCTTGGGAAGCAGGAGTGTCCTGCCAGCGAATGAACGCGAGGAGACAATGTTCGGTAGCATGTACAGAACGTAGATAAGCGGTGTATGTCGATTCGAATGACGTTGGATCGGGAGTGCTAGACGAAGACGAGGAAAGGAGATCACTCGGTAGAGGTCCAAGTCCGAACAGCAACGGTCCAAAGAGAGGACTCAACCCAGGCGGTGTCGCACCGCTTTTGGCAGAATGCGCAACGAGCTTCGCGAGTAGGGCGAACAAGGTGAGCAAGGTCTCTCGAAGCAACGGAGGTACAACCTCCTTGTATTCATCCCTAAACACCACCTCCTCCATCCCAAACTCGTCTCGGACCCTGACAGGAACAGAAGTCCGGGTCCGGGTGTCAAGTAAGCCACCGAAATGAGAGGAAGGGTAGCGAAAGGAGGATTCCTGTTTTGCCCAGTTGAGATAGGCAAGGTAAGGGATCAAGCCTCGAGTCAGAGCTCGAGTGGGTGGGGCGTCAGTCGGTTGTAGCGAGGAAGAGGAAGACTCGACCCGGACGACGCGGGCAAGGCCCCAACGTAAGAGCATTCCGAGCTCATGAGGACCCGCGAACCGAGCTTCGTCGTCGAAGTCTGGTACGGGTTGCCCTCGCTTCCCATTACTGGAACTTTTCGCAGTAAGATAGCCCACGTATTTGTCTATCAGCCGTTTCACTCTTCCTGCGTCCAAGTCGATGGCGATGGGTACTCCACTGTCGGCAGTGGTACCGCCGTTGCTGAAGACAAACGGAGTTTCAACGTCCAGGTATGTCGACACGAGATGAACGAGTTCGTGAAGGTCGTTTAAACCGAGTATGAGGGTCGGATACGAGGAGAGGTAACCATATGGAGTTCTGCCTTGAGAGCCGGGTGAAGACGAGGAGAAGGATTGAGAGGAACTGGGTGTGGTAGTCGGTAAGACAGTTCCAACGAACGAGCCGCTGTCGTCTGTTGGTAACGAGTGAAGGAGCGTAGAAAGTGTATTAGCGGAATATGGAGGGTATGGAGAAAGTTCGGTCTCGGACGAAGAAAGGTTGGAATTGGACCGCGAAAAAAGGAATGACATTGGTTTCTTTGGAATGTTAGGTAGGATTAGAGTGCTATTCCAGATATTTCCAGGAGTAGAAAGAGTGAGGCCTGGCATTAATACGATTTGTTGGGGGTTGAAGATAGACAGAGAGAATATATAAGGCCGTGAACATACAAGGGAAGAGACAGATTGAACGCACCCTTGTGATAGATGTCGATGATTCCCAAATTCCGTTCTTGATACGCCGACCTCCTGAGTGGTTTGATGAAAAGTCTCCTGTCCTGGTGGGCGTTCAAAGTTCGTCGGTTTAACCGAAAGGTTGGGAGACAACGGCCGATCTACGTTGGGTTGAATTTTCTCTCCGGGTCTTTCTCGCGAACGCGTATGGACTGTCAGCACTTCAACGTTCAACGTTCAACAGTTAGTCTGGTGAAACACGGCCAACTAAGTAAGCGCCTCCTTTCCTTCGAGAGATCAAACGTACAGAGAATTAGGTTAGATGAGGGCTCGGTGTGTAACTTGATGACACTGACAGGAGGATTGGGCTTTATGACTATGATAGACGATGGCATCAGCGAAAGAACATGAAGAATTGTGGTTTGAAGAAATGAAGAAATTGTTGAAGATGGAAGGAAGGGAACAGAGGATATTGAGCGTCATTAGGATTACGAGGACGGCACGAATAAGGCTGGGGAGTGACGAGAGAAAGTGTACTGAGCTCCAAAGTTGATAAACTTACCTTGCTTGATTATGTGCGCCCTGCGATCTTTCCTCCTCTCTTCAACCTCTGCACCTTCGTCGACTCTTCAAGCGTTGGTTTGTATCGTAGAGAGAGAGAGTTCTGAGCCGCGTTGAGCTTGAGTGGGGGTATTCAAATGGATGTTCGTGTAATTCTCTGTTCACTGAAAGTTGAAGACAAAAGAGACGACCCTTCACACGAGAATCAAATGAGAAATTGTTGACGCCGCCCTCGTTCGGTGGCTGAATTGCAGCCGGCCCGTGTGCCGTCGGCATGACTGACTGTACCTGATCCCCGCCAGGAACGGCCGAGAGTCTTATCCTGACGTCCTCCAAGCACTCAGAAATAGAAAAAGAGAACGGATGATTGAAACGTCTTGCTGGCTATCTCCTTCATGCTCCCAGAGCGGCTCGGAATCCAATGAAATCTGGTCTTTCAAGGCCTCAAAGCCTCAAACTTCATGCGAATTGACCTACGTGCGCCGCGACGGCCGCCTGCTGGCAAGTTCGAATCCAAATTATCCAGTCCCTCGTTGTCAAACATATCATGAACCTGTCCTCAGGGCAAACTCCGAGTCTATGTATCATTAATCGCGGCGCTCGGTGTCTTCATATTTGCCTTGCTTAGGTCTCTCAGTGTTTCTCTCCGATCGGTGATGGTCCATGGTCCACGTCTGTTGCCTCTGTTGAACTTGAAGAGCTTGAAGTCCAGAGAACGAATTTTACTCGCCCATCAAACCCTCCAAATCCTCAAATGGATAGACGCAACGATCACCATTTCGTGAGGATTCTTGTCCCTCTCTCTCATTCTTTCTTTCTTAAACCCAAGCGTACGTGAAAAGTTCGAGGGGCCATCATTCTTCATTCTCAAGGCGAGTGAGTCTACCTAAAACTCTTTGAATCCTTTCAACTCATATTCGTTCAAAGTGAATCACTTACCTTTCCGTTCTCTTTCCCATTGCGATCTCATGCCCATTTGGACCGTGAAGCATACGAAGGATCACAGAGGAGATGCATAGCATAGACATTGGACAGCAAGAACATAGTACGGTAACTCATACAAATTCAGTCAGGAAGAACGCTACTGAAAATGCGATATCCAAGTTTGGCAACTCCGTTCAACGAAGGTGAGTACCCTAATATGCAAATCCTCTGCCACTATACCAGACAGTGACGACAAGCTACAGACTCGAGCGCAAGGAGCGATTATGAACCATCGCTACACGCTCGTTGAGAGAACTCAGCACTAAGATGACGGACCCCGGTAGTCAGCACAAGTCAACTGCGACTTAGATGAACTCTCACCATCGTCAAAAGTAAAGCCATTTCTCTGAAGTACCCTCTCGAGATGTGGTATGGATGTGCCATGAACCCTGCCCGTGTGGATCGCTACGAGTAAGCTTACCGATGCACGGAGAGTCATCGGGACAGCTACCACCCCCTGTCAATCGGAATGACTCAACGGGCTTTTTTGAAGCTCCATCAGCAGGTTTCTTGACTTCGATGGTCCTCTTCTCATGCTCGCCGTCCCATGTCTTCAAAGCCTATTCGCATATGGCTTTAAGCTCAACCTCAGTGACCCATGGGGCCGCTTCTACTTCCTTTCCATCTTCATCAAGGAGGATCATTGTGTAATGACGCTAAGGCTTAGATTCCTCTGTGTCTACCCGGTACGTGACCTACATGGAATCACTTGTTATTACTATGGTGCACATTGAAGGGAGGATATAAAAATCACCATTTCTCGCCCAAACTCAACTCAAGGTATATCCTCCGAATGATTCCAGCCGCTGGGCACAGGCGAAGCACCAACGCTTTGAGCCGCAAAACACAACGCGAACGAGACCCAAAGAGCACTGCGCGATAGATGCATGTCGCGAAATGATGAAGGAGAACTTGTGGTAGATGATCGAGAACGAGGGCGGCGTCAAGCGATTCTTTTGACCAGCAAAAGAGTTTCAGTAACACCAAGAGTGGAGTGGGGGGCCTGGACGATTTCCTGGTGAGGCTTTAAATAATGAATCATTCCCCTCAGCCCAGCGAGCTCGATTCACAAGTTCGAAACAGGCTCAGCCTGCCAATGATGGCGATGAATGCCAAATGGAGGATGAGCTGAAATTGACGAAAGAAGGGCCTTGTGAGTCTGGGCGCGCGGAATCCTCATCGCCTTTGCATACGTTGAATTCGTCTCCTCAAACAGCCTCAGTGTTGTACGGTGTATGTACCCTTCACGTATCTTGATTTTTAGACCTCTCCGTGTGCAAACGATGTTATATCCCGCAGACCCTCCCTTGCGGGGCTAAAGTTCAAACCCTGATCAGCCTTAGACGTCATGGTCACCATCGATATCCAGATTCCAAGCCTATCCGGTAGATCAGTCGCTCTTGAACATACTACGAAATTGTATAATGAACCCGTTCATCCATCCGGGACTCGAATCAGTGAGGGATATCGGTATTGGGTAGTACTTACAACTTGAAGTAACGAACGATCTCGGACGACGAGGATCTATGAGGATTTAAGTATGTCGCTCGAAAAGTTCAAAACTTGACTAGAGAAACAGAAGATAGAAGACAAGGAAAGTTTGCGAAACAGATCTAAAGAGACTTGAAGCTTGAAGCTTTGATAATGGAGTTACGAAGCTCAGCTACCCTTATGCTTATTTGCGGCAGATGAGCTCGGAGATTTATAGTTATTTCCTTCCCATCGATAAAATACACTCTGGAAACCCGAATTCGAACACATACCCGAACCTAGGTGCCCTCGTATTCAAGTTCAGATTGTGAAAGAAATCAACTGCATCTCCAAGACTATTTCAATCGAAATACATCCCCCCGTTGACGGAGATCTGCCATTGGATCATAGAGAAATGACTCTGAGTTTGCTCAGCCACTTGCATACAATGAACAAGAAACGAACCGTTTGTCCTGTAAACGGAATCAGAATCAGAAAGTTCCAACGATACTAATGAAGTAGAAGCTAGAAGCTAGATCGTAGACTCACCAGTGATATAACCCGATTCTTGTGACGCAAGATACGACACCAAGCTAGCGATGTCGTCGACTTTGCCCAACGTGGAGAAAGATGGCAAGGATTTGAAAAACTAGATATGGTCAGTGGATACCAGTCCGACACCTTTGATTCAAACTAGGTCACTCACAGCTTTGCCTATTTCCGACGTTAAAAGATCGGTTGTGTGAGCTATGGGTTGGAGATAAGATACAATGTTCAGTGTACGTTTTGTAACGTATGAGACGAACCCATTGGACTTTCTACTCCTCCTAGTAGTATCGGAATGATGAAGCGGATGAGTTTTGCACGTGAAGATTTGAGGACAGACAACCACCTGGGGCATAAGCGTTGACTGTGATTCCATGATGTCCGAACTCGAGAGCTACCGATTGAACGAGTTAGAGAAATGCACGATAGGTAGACATCCTGTGTAGGAGTGTACGTACCAGCAACCTGGGTCAAACCACGAACAGCGAACTTTGAGGCAACGTATGCACCGACATGAATCATCCCTGTCCCAAAATCATCCCTGCATTCGAGTATCTAACACCCTTGAAGTACTAATTCAGCGCACCTTGTTTCCCGGCGACCGAAGACGCCCCGATGATCCTTCCTCCCGGACGACCTTGGGCTATCATTTGTTTAGCAGCGTGTTTATAGCATAGGAAAACGCCTTTAGTATTGATGCGTTGAACCTTGTCCCATTCCTCTTCGACTTTCGAAAAATGAGTCTCACGAGACATCAACAACGTGGATCGATGTGATACTTGCCCGTCGAAAGTATGGGAGTGTGAGGACCGGAAATGCCTGCGTTCGCGACCATCTGGGGAAATTGGCATCGTCATCAATGAAGGGCGGCGTTTAAGACAGAGTAGATCGATAACCTACGACATCTAAGCTTCCCAGAGTCTTCGCCGCAGAGCCTACCATACTTTCTACTTCATGTTCGACACTGACATCTCCAGGGACAGCGCACGTCTCGATTCCATGAGTCTTCTTGATATCTTCAGCAACAGATTCCAGTTGGTCTGCCTTGGAATGGATATCGTTGATAGCTACTTTGAATCCATCTGAAGCTAGCCTCAGAGCAATAGCTTTGCCGATTCCTTGAGCTGCTCCTGTGATGAACGCGACACGGGGGATGGATGCTTGGAGCATTGAGAAGCGAAGGTGAAGGAAATGTCAAGATACGATGGGGGACCAGAGCAACTTGCAGCCGATTTTGGGGGCTATTTCTTGATTGAAATATATAAGTAATGAATGTCAACTCTCGACCCACACGACATCATTGAAGCTGCATTGGAGCTGTCGATGTCTATAAGCAAATACGCCTGTGACCTCGGAGTCGTGCGACGTGTTGGTCGTTTGAACTTTGGAAGTTTGGGTGTGGGAAATTTCCGCCGATCGTCTTTCGGAAAAGTTCAAACCATCTTGAAGCTCATCCCATAAGACGATAAGACTTCCGAGACCAATGTACATAGCTTTCTGACGTATCAGTATGGGCTACCTCAGAGTCCCCATCGCCTTCGCTGCATTTTATCACGAACGCCACGGTGGTTGACTGAGTGCCAAGCATGGATCACTGATCAGTACAAGATGATATTGGCACTCCAGCACGATAAGGCAGTCCATCTTGGGCAAATCATCCTGTATGAGCAGGTATGTATGGACATGATGATGAGTTGAAAGATGGAGAGAAACATCCAAACTTGATTTCGGTCACTGCTTTTCAAGGGCAGTTCGGATTGTTACGCAGCAGTTTTGCTGTGGGCGGACGGCAAGCAATCCATGGATCATGATTGACTTGATTGAGATCTGCAAAAAGATTGATTCCGATTTTCGATAAAAGGATAACTACTTAACTTGTCTGAGTCCGCACATCTTGAGTGTCTTCACAAACATCCATGAGCCACACTGCTATTCCTACACTAGATTCCCGTTTGGTGAAGTCGTCTGATGGCTGCATGATTTATGCTGAAGCCACGGGGAACTCTCATAATCCGCATGTGGTCCTGATACATGGAATGACATTCTGTGGGGCACTCTTTGACGACATGTGCAGTCTCCCTCAAACTCTTGAAAAGCTGTACATTGTAAGTACAGAGCTCTATATTTGTCACTCACACCATTCTGACAACCTTAGGTACGATATGATTTGCGAGGTCATGGTCGGAGTGGGAAGCCGGAAACAGTTGAATCCCATAGCTCAAAGCTTTATGCCGATGACTTTATGGCTGTAGCTTCTGAATTTGGTTTGAAAACCCCTGTTCTTGCTGGATGGTAAGTCAAATGATTTATTCGTCAGTATAATATTTGAGAATTAAAGATGTAGACTCCAGGAGCTTTGGTGGTATGCCATGCTCATGCAGCGTGATTGACGGATTTCTGACTTTGCAATAATTATTGGAACAGGGCAAGTAGCCATTGACCTTGCGGCCAACATATCACCATTGCCAATATCGGGTGTATTCTACATCAACAGCACTTCCATCAAGAGTGTCAGCGGTAGACCAATAATGCGCGACATCATGAGCCTGGAGGCTAACGTAGCAACATCTGCTCAGGCTTTGACACTCATGCGCAAAGTCTGCTTTGGTGCACCTAGTGTTCCGCCATTGTCCTTCTATGAAGATTGCTTCATGGCTGGTATTCAAGTCATGCAGCCATATGATGCACGACAAGTTGCATTGCGGCGTAACAAGAATCCGGTCCCGTACTTGGAAGCTTTGAGGGAGGGAAAGATCGGAGTCTTTGTTTGTTATGGGGAAGCTGACCAGATGTTGGATGGGACAATATTGCGCAAAGAGATGCAGGAAACAGCAAAATATGTGGATATTGAAGCAATTGAAGGTGGTTCACATGTGGTTTTCATGCAGTTCCCAAAGACTGTTGCCAATCTCTTAATTGCCTATGTACAAGGTATTACCACTCATGGATGATGGATGATTGTTGATATACTTACTTGTTTTGGATCTTATCCTGAAAGTACTGGTATAATCAGACCACGTAGACCTTAGTTGTACAATATGTATTTTGGATGAGGTGCGATAGACATAGCAGGATAACCAGTAATCATACCAAGACTCAAGAGGCTTTTTGTTGGAATTAAATAATTTTGCCATAGGCTTGAGGAAAAAGGAGCATAACATTACAACTGACTGAAAAGGTAATCAAGCGCGCTTCATCAATACCGTCACACTGCACCTTCAAGGCCATGTCAATCAAAATACATCCCCCCGTTAACGGAGATCTACCGACGGCCGTGAAATTGTGGAGAAAAGATAAGTTTGCTCAGTCACTCGCATACGACGAACGAGAAACACGAACCGTTTGCCCTGTAAACCGAATCACAATCAGAATCTCCGAGGTCAAGGCTGATGAAGATGAGAGGAACGCCGAAACTGCTCACTCACCAGTGATGTAACCCGATTCTTGTGACGCAAGATACGACACCAAGCTAGCGATGTCTTCACCTTTGCCCAATGTGGAGAAGGAAGGTAGAGAATTGGAGACCTGTCGCGTATAACTAGATCATAAACCGGCCCAATGATCGCCCTAAATCACCGGTTCACTCACAGCTTTGCCTACGGGCGATGTCGCAAGATCAGCTGCCTGAGCTATGTGTTTGAAATGAGCTGTAGTACTCGATTTAAGATTCGCGTTCAACGCACCCATCGGGCTTTCTATCGCTCCTTCATACCGTCAAAAGGAAAGAGCAGGGTCACTAGCTGTCTTGCAAGTGGAAATCTAGCGATGATCAAGCACCTGGGGCGTAAGCATTGACTGTGATTCCATGGTGACCAAATTCGAGAGCTATAGATTGAGCAAGTTGAACGTATGTACAATAGGCAAATATCACGTAGCAATATAGCACACACCAGCAACTTGGGTCAAACCACGAATAGCGAACTTTGAGGCAGAGTATGCACCGAGATGAACCATCCCTAAACCAAGATCATGAGTTATAAGACAACGCGATAGATTAGCAGGCAGCGCACCTTGCTTCCCGACGATCGATGAGGCCCCGATAATTCTTCCTCCCGGACGACCTTGTGCTATCATTTGTTTAGCAGCGTGTTTATAGCATAGAAAAATGCCTTTGGCATTGACGCGTAGGATCTTGTCCCAGTCTTCTTCGTCTTTTGAGAAACGAGCTCATCAGGTGAGAAACTGGAAAGATGGAACCAAAACTTGCTCGTTGAAAGAATGGGACTGTCAGGCGGTCCAAGAATGGCTGCGTTTGCGACCATCTGGGAGTCGTCAGTGAAGTGCGGGATTCAAGGTAGAGTAAGTAATCCAATAACGTACTATGTCTAAACTTCCCAGAGTCTTTGCAACGTTGCCCACCATGCTTTCTACTTCGCGTTCGACACTGACATCTCCAGGGACAGTGCACGCCGTCTGGATTCCATGGGTCTTCTTGATATCTTCGGCTATGGATTCGAGTTGGTCTACTTTGGAATGGATATCATTCACAGCTACTTTGTATCCATCTGAAGCTAGCCGCAGAGCAATAGCTTTGCCGATTCCTTGAGCTGCTCCAGTGATGAGAGCAACACGGGGGGTCGATGCCTGAAGGAGCATTGAAGGACGAGTCGAGAGAAGTACTGAATTGCAGGACACAGAGGGGGAGCAGCCAATTTTGAGACGATCTTCTGAGCCATATATGTGGGACTCTTGACCCACGCTATGTTATTATCATCGAAGGTGAAGCTGAAGCCGTACTTATGAGGTACACACCTTGGAGTTGTTCGAAGTTGATGAGTGTGGGAATTCGGAATGAGCCGAACGGCGAAACTTTCCGCCGCTTCGGCAGGTCGACGAGCTTGAGCGCTTGAGCTTCAGCCTTGCTTGAACCCTACTGCCAGCTCGAAATTTATGTGTTCCACGATACCACAACATGCAATAATCATGGCCATCGAGCATCTTATGCTCATCATTGCTCTGAACTTACAGTGAGCTCCTCTACCACATGAACCCCTGGCCACACATCTTGTCATCATCATCACGGCGGTTTTACATAGGTGAGCATGTATCGATATCACTGGAGCTATCTGCTCAATCTTCTCATGTTCTCCTCGCTTCTGGCTTTGTACAAGAAAAGGTCGGGTGCGAACCGCCTAATCCTGTCATGCGAATGCTCTTGGTATGTACTCAATGAATTCCTTCGAAATTGCAGGTCAGATGGCTCACCAGACATTCTCATATAACACTATCTTTAGCGTCAATCCTTCTCATTCTCCTCTTCTCAATGGCTACAAAACGATTCGGCGTCGCGCTCGTCACTGGTGCTGCTCAAGGAATCGGCAAGGCTATCGCTCTTCGACTGGCCAAGGACGGGTTAAAGGTCGCAGTGAATGATATCGCCAGCAAATCCGAACAACTGCAATCTCTCTCCCAGGATATTGAACGGCTCAGCGGACAGGCTTCTATTCCAGTTGTCGCTGACATATCAAAGGAGGTTGATGTTGAGAACATGGTCAACAAGGTGGCTAAAACTCTTGGTGGACTCAATGTGGTGCGCACGATTCTCGTTCGATTGCAGAAGTCGGAATTGTGATCTCTAATTTCAAGATGGTGGCAAATGCAGGCGTCGTCACTCCCAGTAAAGAAATGGTGGATTGTGAGCAAAACATGACGAGGATGTTCGTACATTGTACTGAGGGTTGTGCACACAAGATACTACCGAAGACTGGGAGAAGGTTTTCGCAGTCAACATACGCGGGGTTTTCCTTTCGTACAAGTATGCTGCTAAGCAAATGATTGCTCAAGGGCAAGGCGGAAGAATCCTGGGTGCCTCTTCGATTGCCGGACGAAAAGGCGAGGCTTTCTCGCTGCTCGCAGCGGTTCTCATTGCGGATATAGTCTCATCGTGCTTTGATTCTACATACACAGGCAAGCAAATCTATTAACCAATGGATAACCACATGAGTTTGAAACACCGCTTGAATAATTTGAACCTACGCACAAAAGTGGTAATTTAATCCACTGGATATTTGAAGCTGAGGTTGTCCTGAGGTCCAATCAAACTTGAACCGGTGGATGAAGTGAGTATAGCCTCATCGGCCTGATTTTTCCGGTGGATCCCGACTGTGACCCGGTTTTCCCAATCCTCAGTAGACCATCATTTTTCGAGCGATAAACTGAATGAATTTTACAACAAAGATGTGTACAAATGATGAATAAGATACCAGAACCATGACTGAACTGTACACAAACACCATTGATCCTTCAGTCTTCACAGACTCTTTGAAGAGTCCTAACAAAACCTTGATGCATACAAAGTTGAAGAAACTTGAGCCGTCGAAGGGCAGAGTCGCGGCGACAAGAGCATTTCCAAGAGCATTGACAAGGGTATTGACGAGGGTATTGAAGTTCTTGTGCAAGTGAGTTGGTCTTGAGGAGAGAGCATTGACAATGGTATTGAACCTCTTGAGCAAGTGAGTTGATCACTGGATAGATGAGCGTTGATAACATTGATGATGTTGCAGAATTTTGACGACGTTGCAGAGCCTTGACAACGGTGCAGAATCTTGACGACGTTGCAGAGCCTTGACAACGGTACAGAATCTTGACGATGGTGCAGAACCTCGACGACGTTGGAGAACCTTGACCACGTTGAAGTGGCGATTGAAGAGCGACGCAAGCAAATGAGTGACGTCGAGGTGTCTTTTTCAGAGACAGTTTGAAGCAGCCTTGATTGAGTATTGATCGAGAGCGAAAGGCCTTAATGATAAAGCACCACGACGCAAACAGAGATGTTGGATCCCTTTGTCTTGGTTGGTTCTTTGGAGATATCCGAGTTGCAGATAAACTTGAGAGTGGCGGGTGCTGGTATCAATCACTAGTAAGGGATACGGTTTGAGGATGTGAGCGATTGGAACCAGAGTGTGCAAGATTCTGATCTGAAGAAGTCGAGCTCAGTGTAAACTTCGTCGTGGGGTCCGATTCGATGGAGTAAAAGAAAGTTGAAGTTGTCCAAATAACAATCAACAAACACGACACGTCCTTTGCATGTGACTTGACCAGTCAGCAAACGCGACTCCTGGTCCAACAGGGCGCCGAATCTTGAACAATTTGAAACAATTTGAGGCTTTTGAGCTTAAGAAATTATGTGCAAGGCTTCAAACAGGCGGACGATGAGTGAAGGTGCAAAAGGAAATTAAGCTGAGCTTATCTACGACATTTGAAACAACGTTTGAAATTATGGCCCGATAGTGATGTCGGTGGGCGAAAAAGAAAATAATTCAAAAAGGAAAATTTCCAAAAAAGGAAAAAAGGAAAGGAAAAAAAAGTATTGTTGCTGCTCCCTATATCTTTGAATCCTCTAAAACCATAGCTGGCATGCATTCTACCTCAACAACAAATGTATTGTTTGAAAAATATGAACTTTCACTGTCCTTTCAATATCATTAATTGACAAAGATTGGATTCCAAAGATTGTGCACTCATCAGTGAAGCTGGAAAGCTCATTCCCAATATTTGAGTTCTTCAGCTCATTAGGCATGGAGACCAAATATAATATGAATTTTTGAGATACTGTGTGTGTGGTAGGTAGAAGCACTCATCGTAAAATATGATTTTCTTGAAAAAGATACATAAAAGGTAATTCCAGGATACTGCCGCATTGCGTGACTCAATTGAGCGCCCACCAGCGCCTAATCGGTTGCTTGTCGAGGCAAGGACATTTCTTCTCAATTTTTATCAAAGTTTCTCAGAATTGATTGCATTGAGTTTCTGAATGAAACCGGCTCTATTTGCCTCATAAGCACATTTTTTAGAAAAAAAAGCCGACGCAGTGAATGTAAGATGAATACTGACAGTACTCAACTCACTTCTTCACAATTGAAAACATTCTCTTTGGCATTGGCTATTAAATATTTTGCTTACTTCTTCAATAGTACTATCTGTCATATTGAATTTGAACCTTAAGACATTGCTAGACCAGTGCCAGACAATGAGAACAGTTAGAGCTGCGAGCAAGTAGTC
Organism: Lentinula raphanica; assembly: GCA_027919835.1. Classification (NCBI taxonomy): domain Eukaryota; kingdom Fungi; phylum Basidiomycota; class Agaricomycetes; order Agaricales; family Omphalotaceae; genus Lentinula; species Lentinula raphanica. The sequence continues at coordinate 127,924 of JANVFP010000048.1, forward strand.
AGATTGGGCTTGGGAATGTGGCTGTGCGATTATGCAATCGGTATCCGGTATCAGTATCTTCCACCGACACCGATACCGCCCCGAAATTATTGAACCTCAGGATAAATTTTAAGTCCGTCCAGCGCTTCATTTTGCCGCCTCAAACACCACACATCTGAAGGTCTGGGTGTGTAGCTGGATTCGAAACCAGTGCCTACTGTGCTTCGAAATTCGCAGTACGAGGATTGACGCAAAGTGCAGGTAAACTCGTTGTAGTACACGCTTGTCGCCGCGCTGATTTTTTCCCAAAGCTCTCGAACTAGGCAAATATGGTATAACCGTCAATGCGTATGCTCCTGGTAAGTCATGTCTTTCCGAGTCCTTCCTATACCACTCGCTAAATCCAAGTCTAGGTTTCACTAAGACATCACTCAGTACGTTGTCACAATCGCTCCATTCAAGTTCATACTGATGAGCTATCAGACGAGAGTTTCTGGAACGATCCTGATTCGCTCGCTCGCAAAGTAAGTCTACTGTCTTTCTTGCACTTTCGTCCGTCGTTTACGAGCCTTTGACGATGAACAGTACGGTATAGCCGTACCCCCTTACTTCAAGATGGGCCAGCCAGAATACATCGCGAGTTTGGTGTCATATCTGGCTTCGGAGGAGGCACATTACATCACAGGTTAGTCTGTCGCCGGTACTGAATGTGTTACGGGTCGTTGATTTCGATTACCCTCATCACCAAAGGTCAAACTGTGAGTCGAATAGGAATAAGGTCAATCCGTATTTTCTTCTGCTAACGGTTGTATTCTAGATATCACCTAACGGAGGTGTGCTTTTCGACTAGAATGGAATACGTATGCTATCTATTGCTACTTTCTGATAATGTTCCGACCTTTCGATTTCTACAACTTCCGCACCTACAGCCCACCTCATATGAGTCATACCTACCCGTAACAAGGCCCGTGAACTTGTCCAGGGAAACGGCTTGGCGAGCGTTCTTCCTTTTAGAAGGTTTAGCCGACTCGCCTGGTTCTACCTCAGCCTCAGGCTCCTCACGCATAAATTTCCACTGATTGACGGCGACTTGACGAGGGCACAGAATTTGCGATTGGCTGAGCCGAAGTCTGCAGTCTGGCTTTGGTTTTCCCCGACCGGGTCTGATCAATATTTCGAGTTGTAGGTTTCTTTTAAGATAGCTGATATGACCACGACGACTTCCAGACTGCTTGTATTGGGATTATTGAGGGCCAACGGAACAGCCGTGACCACGAAGAGCGATTGGAAGGAAAGGAGGAAGACGAACAATGAACATGAGGAAAATGATAGTAGGTGCATCGGAACGAGGAACGAAGCTTTGGTGTCAAGGGTGTTTCTATGAGTCGAAGTTAGGCTTGAACACAACAAAACGCCACTTACCGTTGAACTTGACAATAGACAAAAAAGGAGTTGAATTTGGGCGCAAGCTACTTGATTGTTCGATGGACTGATTGTAAGGATTTCAAAGTGAAGGATGCGAGCTTTGAGATCGAGAAAAGATATACATGTACCCATCGTGACTGAGAGAATCGATAAGGATAACCATGGCAGGTGAAATGGATGAACAACAGGGTTCGATATGTACACTGAACTATCAGAACATAGAACAAAAAACTCCCTCAGTCCCGACTCGGATATGCGAACGAAACAATAGAACACCTACAAGCTTGCCAGCAAGAGAAATGGATTCGACCAGCGAACCTTTTTGTGACCTCGACATATCGGTACTGAAAACACATTCAGAGAGCGTCAATAGAAATTGGGGGGAGGGGGGTCGGGACTCGGGACTCAGGGGCCAGTGTTCAAACGTTCACGGCTTCAACGTCAACTTCAAGCTAGTATATGGGGGAGGTCTGGCCTTGAGAACAAGGGCGAGTAGGGGGAGGGGAAGGAGAGGGGAGGGGAAAAGGATTCCAGTTCGCGCCAGAAAAACGAATCAAAAGCGATGATCGTAGCTTAGCGTCATTCACAAATAACCGTAACATAGGACATAGGACATAGGACATAGGACATAGGACATAGGACATAGGACATAGGACATAGGTGCACAGTGTACATATATCATGATGTTGGTCTATCTATCATATGGACACCATCTAATTCGATCTAACATTTCCGGATGGCTTCAGATGAATGATCGGTTAGAGATACTTAGTAGTAGATACTGAATCAAACTCACCTCAATCAGCGGTTTCTCCTTCAACTCGCTGCCTCTTCTTCCCTTTTTTCGCTATCTGCCGCTGTTTTACCAAGACCTCGATCCATAACCTGGGTTCGCCACCACTGTATTTCATCCAGAATTCTTCGGCATTCAGTTTCTGTGAATCATGGAATGTATTCCAAACCTCAGCAGAATCTGGATTCCTGATGAACTCAAATCCTGGAGACAAACTGAAACCGGAAGAGGGACTGGTTTCAGGAGAGACAGTATCCATTGCTGTTTGCAATAGAGATTCTGAATCCATTCCCTCCATATCCAAAAACATCTTCTCCATCTCCTTCTTCTGGCTAGGATAGACATTCTCGAAAGCCCCCAGGTGGAAGGAATAGGGACGTGTCCGGTACCTAGCGGTCTTCTCTGAACCCTTGAAGCTCCATTTCCCAGAGTCAACTACGGGATAGAAGTATTGCGCATCACCGAGCCAAAATCTCCAAGTCAAAGTAAAACCACTCGGCTTTGTTCCCATTCGTTCAAGATACACATCTATGGAACAGGCTGTTGCACCAAGACAATCAATGATGGTCGAAGTACTGATAATTTCCAAGAAAGGGACTTACAAAATTCCAGGCACTGTACCCAATTTGTAGGATTGCAATTGCCATGTCGCTTCCGGAATTCATCAGGAGCGAGCTTTGAATCACGGTATAGAGCCCACACATCAGGGTTACCAGAAGCCTCGGCGAATGTGAATGTAACATCTGGAAGCGGTTCCGATGTAGCAGGGGGACTCGATTCAGGAGGCATGACAGATTCGAATTCATTATCAACAAGGCCCAGTGCTGCATTCATTAGGGCTTGTGGACTATCGCACCGCAGTTCCAAATATTCCAGCTTCATCGTAGTCTTCTTGTCTTGTTTGAGCCGGTCAAAAGTTCCCAGCCTGATGGGGTTCAAAATACTAGACGACACCATACGGTGGCCATCTGTAGGCTCTAGAAACCTGAATTTCCATTTTTCATTCTCCAGTTCGGGAATCAGAACTCGCGTAGCACCGAACCGAAGTCTCCATTTCAAAGTGTGATTAGGTGGGAGTCGTTTAAATCGTTCAATGGTTAGGATGAGGGATTCCTGAGGCAATGCTGTTTCAAAAACACAATCAACGTATTGTGATAAAGAATATTCAAGAAAGGAGCTTACGTGCAGGACTGCTTGTATCGGAATTATTGAGGGCCAACGGAACAGCCATGACCACGAAGAGCGAGTGAAAGGAAAGGAGGAAGACGGATAGTAGGCGCATTGGAATGATTGAGGAACAGAGCTTGTGTCAAGGATGTTTTTATGAGTCATTGGGCATTAACGCAACAAAAAGAAACCTACTGTTGAGCTTGAAAGTGGACGAAAAGAAGGAGAGGTGCGACTTGAATTTGTGCGCAAGGCTGCTTGATTGCTCGATGGACTGATCGTACGGATTACAAGGTAAAGTGAGCTTTCAGAATGAGAGAAAAATATATATGTACCTACCGTGACAGAGAGAATCAATAAGGATAACCACAGGTGAATTGGATGAACAGTGACGGGGTTTGAATTAAACTACCAGAACGTAGAAAAAAACTCCCTCAGTACCGAGATACGAACGACACGATAGATAACCTACATGATTGCCAGCAAGAGAGAATAGATTCGACCAGCGAATCTTTTTGTGACCTCGACGTATCGGTACTGGAGCCACATTCAGAGAGCGTCAAAGGAAATTTGGGGGGCATTCACGTACCAATGCTGTACCAATGATGGATGTTAGGTTGAAGGTGAAAAAAAGGCGGTGTCGAACGACGTGTCCCTTTTGTTGTCGGATCGAATCGGAGGCATTGCGACGGTAAAGTATAGGGAGGAGTCGAGGTGACCGTCGGGTCGCTGGTGTTATTCTTAAGGCTGACCTAGAAGACGCTGCTAGACGGCGCTCTACACAGAGTTTACGCATTAAAATTGGATACACCCTACGGCAAGATATGTACCTATGTCCAAAGGTTGTCTGTCTTTGGTAGACTACATGGTTTACCAGGGTTTACCGGTACCTCTCACTGGACTCAAAGCCTTCGTCAAACTCAAGCCGCAAGCGCGAGGCCGGGTGAGAAAGGGAAAGGGTGAGAAAATTCAGAAATAAACAAACACAAAAGACCACCATCACGGACACTGAACATTCTCGGAGTCTGGCGCGATTTCCACAAATTTTCGCTATCCTACAACATACGAGGTGTTGCAACATGTACAACAAACACTGGCGTCTATGCGCACTGGGCAAAGTCTTAGTATGAAATGGGACCCGGAATGTTTAGATTATATATGTATACGGGTGCGTCATGAAGGTTGTTTTAAATTCCACCTCTGAGCAGATTGTGATCCATGCCAGGGAGTGTATTGAACGACTAGCTCGAATGACTTTCGTTGAATCTCCATTCAATCATAACTTGGGTCTTGCTTTCGTACAGCTATAATACTAGATGAATGATCGTCGAAAGGGCAGATGAATCCAGGGTGAATCTTCGGTTACTGGTCGGAAAGGTGGATTCTGGAACATGACCTACGTTGCTCATGGTTCGATCCCCAGCTCGTTGCCCTTTTGAACTCATCGGAACTTCCTCGTCTTCTTCAATTGTCTTCGCTCGAAAGATATCGTTCATAACACAATCATCATATCATGGTCTTCTGGAAAACTATCGCTGAATGTGGCTATCACCCCACTTTCAGACTATTTCTGTCCAAACTCTCCCGCATGCTTATCTGGTGTCACCAGGTTTGATTCTTTGTGGTTGGCATCGGTCCGCCACACTTCTCGTCCCTCAGTCAGAAGACTCTGAATACGTTCATAAGTCGAAGTCTCCGTTAATGACAGCACAAAAGCTATCGCCATGAAGCTATCGATTCGTACATGGGCAATGTCAACCCTCGTTCTTGTCTACGGCATTGTAGCCTTCAATCGTACTGACCAAGTCAAGTTTGACGGGTACAGCCTTTTTCTGAAGGATCGACGCGTATTTCTACAGTAAGTTCGCCTCTCCTCTTTTAGAGAACCTGGCTGATCTTTCCTTCAACAGCGGAGGAGAGTTCCATACGTTTCGTCTTCCTGTCCCTGCGTTGTGGTTGGACATTCTCGAAAAGGTCAAAGCCGCGGGGCTCAACAGTATCAGTGTAAGGAGCATTGAACGTGGATGCGATATGACGTCTCGTCTTACTCTTGCAAAGGTTTATACACATATGGGACTGCTGAACCCTTCTCGCGGAGTTGTCGACTTTGATGATTGGAGGGATCTGCAACCTCTGTTTGATGCTGCTAGAGAAGTGGGGGTATGGATCACTTTACGTCCCGGTGTGTGCATTTCGATTTCTGCATTCGAGTGGTTTTCTCAAATGGAGAGAATATAGGTCCTGTACGTTCCCTTCCCCGGTCCCTTTTAGCTTGTATCGTTACGATCTCTCATTGCTGTAGTACATCAATGCGGAAACAACCGCAGGAGGAATCGCTCATTGGATCACGACTGAAGTCGCCGGAACCCTTCGCACCAATGCATCCGACTATCATGAGGCTTGGACGCCTTACATCCAAGCGATTGCCTCCAAGATCCGCGGAAATGAAATCAACGATGGTGGCCCTCTCATCCTCCTTCAGATAGGCCAGTACATCCAATTTGTGGCAAAGCTATATGATGATTGATACGATTGCACAGATAACGAGTATAATTTGGATACCGGCCAAGAGTACATGGCGCAACTAGAGGCTACATATCGCGCAGCGGGCATTGTCATTCCTTTCACTTACAATGATGCTGGGAACCAGGACCACTTCATCAACGGAACGGTATGATCTCCGAGTCATATGCAAATTAAGAACGATAACTCAGTATTCGCCGTAATTTAGGGCGCAGTAGATTTGCACGGGTAAGCGCCTAGAGCTTCCAGGTCATTTTCCTGCACTACGATAACGTTCACGCAGTAACGATTACTATCCTCAGCGATATGACTGTGCGGATCCAGAGGAATGGCACACCGTTGTGGACTACTACGACTATCATATGCAGGTAGATCCCGGGCAGCCTTTCTATGTACCAGGTACTTCAGCTTCACCGCACCATGGCTACATATACTGACCATCGATTAGAAATGCAGGGTGGCTCTCTAAATGGATGGGGGCCAGGTTCTGCTCGTGTGTGGCCATGCCAATACCATGCTATCTGATTCCAAGTCCTCATACAATCACTTAGAGTACAGCGGTTGCACGCTCCTTACCGGGCCCGGGTTCGAAAGCGTCTTCTATCACCAGCTTTGGGCTAGCAATGCGAAACTCGTCAGCTATTATATGTTCTATGGAGGCACTTCCTGGGGAGCGCTGCCATACGGGTAAGTCTTTCTTGTTGACTGTATGGTTCGGACTCATGTTTTAATCAGCGGGGTAGGTATAGATGACTAGGCTTGCGGGAGTCATGGTCTTACATCGTTTACAGGTTTATACCTCTTATGACTATGGTGGAGCGGTAAGAGTTCCTACAACACGTTTTTTACATACACTGAAGTGTCTCTGATGAAAGATATCCGAGTCTCGCGTGCTCACTCCCAAATATCCTGAAATCAAGCTTCAAGGGATTTTCCTTCGCAGCTCGCCGGAATTCTACAAAACGGACCGTATTGGAAATTCGTCAATCGGGCTTCCTGATGGTCTTGGGGTTTCCGGTCCTGCCGCTGTCGTGGTCACCTTTCTACAGAACCCCGATTCGGGAGCAGGGTTTTGGATCTTGCGCCAAAGTGATTCTACTTCGACGTGTGTAGCGAATCGCATTCATAGTACCCGATATCGCTGGTCTGACATATGCCCTCCATGAAGTGCGATTATGTCTTTCGGTCTCAATGTCAAAACTTCGACCGGAAATGTTTTGCATCTTCCCCTTGTAACTCCAAAGATCACTCTCAGTGGCCGTGAATCCAAGCTGGTACTCACCGACTATGCGTATGGCGTGAACTCTCGAATGCTCTACTCGACTGCTCAAGTCTTTTACTCTGGCGTGATTGACTCGCGGGATGTTCTCTTCCTCTATGGAGATGTCTTGCAATCTCACGAGTTTGCGCTTAGTCTCTCTGGTTCGGTTTCCTCGACCGCTGATTTCGACGTTACATCGGGTTCATCTATCGGTCTTTCCAGTGATATCACCGTCTTCTCTATATCAGCACCGTTTTCCCCTGGTCTCATCACCGTCTTTGAATCAAGTACTACTTTGATCCTCTTCGCTGACACACTCACTGCCTCAACCTTCTTTGCACCTACCATTTCGATCCCTAATAACACTGATCCGCATAAAAACTATTGGGATATTGGTACAAACGAATCGGTGCTTATAGGAGGACCGTACCTTGTACGTTCGGCCTCTATAGCTTCTGGAGTTCTAGAGATCAGAGGCGACTTGAATATCACTTCCTCATCCAAGCAGCTCAATATAACTATCATCGCTCCTACTCACCTGAGCTCTGCCACATGGAACGGTCGGCACATCGCACTCAGGACACCATCGAGTACCTCTCGGGCGAACATCGATAGCATTGTCTACGAAGGACTTCTTATTCTCTCGGAGGAAGAACATATGAAGATCGAAGTTCCAATCTTGTCTGGATGGAAATTCCGCGACAGTCTCCCTGAAATCTCAAGCACTTACGATGATTCGTCGTGGATAGTGGCAAATCACACTTTCACGAATATCCCGTTCCCTATGTACTACGGCGATGGACGTATTCTCTATGGATGTGATTATGGATTGTGAGTGGTCCTCCTTTGTTCCCGTTTTCGAAGATTGACTGTCGATTGACAGCTGTGAAAATATTGTTCTATGGCGAGGACATTTCAATGCCACAGGGCTAGAAAAAAGTGTCAATCTTTCGATTAATGGCGGTGAAGGTGTGTAAATTCACGTTGTCGAAGTTTGCTGTAATACATATCATCGTCGTAGCTTTCGCGGCCAGTGTTTGGCTCAATGATGTATTCCTCAATACGTCCTATGGAAAGTCAGTTCAGTACTGTGATTATAACCATATCTCATTTGACGTTTGCCATAGTGCTTCCGCCAGTCTCAACGTACTCGAAGAGACTGACGATATCTTCATGCTTCCCAGAGAAGCGCTGTTGCCTGGGGAGGATAACGTTATCACTGTCGTTCAGGTATGTTCATGAATGTTAAATCATCTCCTCAGTGTTCATGAACGGGCTAATACTCTTTTAGGATAACATGGGCCTGAATGAAACTGTTTGTAAGTGAATTCCCATCTCTCCACGGGAGTTATTGAAACCAACGCGCTTTATAGTCACACTCAACGACCCAAAGAGCCCTCGAGGTGTACGAGGTTTCCAGCTCGATTCGGGTGTCTTCTCCGAATGGAAAGTCCAGGGAAAAGTCGGTGGCTACTCCGGATACCCAGATAAGGTTCGCGGTGTTTTGAACGAAGGTGGGCTCTATGGGGAACGGAAGGGCTGGCATCTCCCAGGATTCGATACTACCACCTGGACTTCCCGCGACATTTCTTCTGGACTTCCGAACGCCTCAGCAGGGGTAGGTTTCTTCGTTACCTCATTCGACCTCAAGATACCTGAGGGTCTTGATGTGTTGATGTCGTTCACGTTCGAAGAAGCATTAGGTCAACCTTATCGTGCATACATAGTGAGTGACGTGTTTTTTACTACTCGAACCAATCTCATTGCTGACCTCTTCAGTTCATTAACGGTTGGATGCTTGGTAAAAGAGTAGCGAATCTTGGGTAAGATTTGCATGCCCCAAATGTTGAAGCTCAATCGCCGAACATTGTTTCTAGTCCACAATACAAATTTCCAGTCCATCAAGGTATACTTGATTATCAAGGCGTCAAGTAGGTCTATCCTATCTGTTTCTTGACGTAGAATCTTAGTTCTTCCTACTCTCTAGCACTGTCGCCGTAGCGCTGTGGTCAATGGAGAATAAATCCATCTCCCTCCGACTCAACTTGACCATCGACGGAATCTTCAGTGGAGGGATCGCAAATATCACAACGAACAATCCAAGCTGGTCTTCTGATGGGAGGGAGTGATCGCCGCTCGTCGGCTACCTCTTCAAAGTCGTGGTTTTTGGATATGTGGTACCCTCTCGACCACAGTCAGAGATATTCTCTCGAGTAGGTCTGTATATTGGATGGAAATTTTCGTCAATGTATTATGCATAAGTCCAGGACATTCCTGACAGTCTCGTTCAATAAAGGGGCCCGGTAACACAAAGAGGTTACATCTAGTCGGCCCATTGTTTGTTTGGTGGCTGTGGTCAAGCTTTGACGCTCAGAAAGAATTTGGCCCTTGCCACGGCCCACGACAAAAGATCAAAACTGGAGAACCTTTGACCCATTCTGACTAGTAGACAATGCCTGAATGAGGAAAGGATGGCCATGGCTCATGAACAACACCGTAGGTTGGTTGTCCGACAGTATATATAGAGGCAAGATCAAGTCCCACACCGACAATCCAGTCGTGCACAACCAACATGCCTTCGGTCTCTGCTCCCACCACCCCCGAGGAAAACAGGATTTTTCTGGAGCAGTTGTGAGTAGCTTTCTTGCTTCTTAGAAGACACTGCTCAGCCTTCTCTAGTTGGCAAATCTATAACCGAGCAACGGCTACCATTCAGAGAAATGGGCTTCTCTGTAGTGCACCTGCTGGATGGGCTGCTGACATTCAGACGAGCCTTACTAAGGAGCTGTGAGTTGCTTACAGTTGATCAGCTCTCGCACAAGCCGGTGACTGACTCTCTGTTTTATTCCACCGCTTCCAGCGTAGACGAAATTTATGCTGTTGCGTTGACTGGCGCCTATGCGGAATATGCGGCTTCACTGTCCTCTGCTCACATCGAGCACTCCGCATCAAGGAGCTGTGCACCTGCTGGTCAACATCATTCGAGTCTTATGGCCCAACAGCCGTTGCCTACATATAATTTCGCTCCTTCATATGAGCATTTCTTCGCCAGTCTCTCGTCGTCTTCCACCTACAATAGGTCGGAGCTTCTGGCAAAGTATCGTGGAACTAATCTGTGAGTCGTCTTCATTTGGTTTGTGCACACATTCACCGAAGGCTGTTGTAACTATAGAAAGAACAATCAATAGTAGATCAACGAAGGCGACATTATATATAGGCTCTTGACCCCTCTTTGGATTTCTACTTCAATTGTATAGATTATGATTATTCTAATTTCGAGCATAGCGTCAACATATGTGCCGCTTCACCTTTTGTATTTGAATGACTATCTCTCCAAAATATCAGCAGCGACAACCCAATGAATGTCCGAGCTTCGATGAAAATTATAAAAGTAATGGGTACATACATATAAGCTACTGGCGAGTCCCGAAAGGGAGATTAAACGACATACCAATGGCGACTATATATCATGAGTGTGTCTGCTATGCTAATGTACCGCCAGAGAAGATATTCTGTAGATTGAATTCGCGTCGTCCGCGTTTTGCCATTGGCGTCGTGTCGCGACGTGATTTAAAACACGCGTTTTCCACGTGCAGTGACTCCAGGTTCCGTTTCAAATTTTCACAGCTCTTTCCCGTTGTCCAGGTCCTCGTTTGGGTTATCTGGTTGAATCTATAAAGGCTATGAAGGTGCTCCATGCTCCGTCTTAATCTCGAGCTCAAAACAACAAAAACACTGACAGGAATCTTTCAATATACGGTTTCAACCAATGCTTTCGCCTCATGGCGATGGGTCTCATCCATCTCTGTATCCACTGATAGATGCAAAAACTCTACAGAGGCTGGCGCCAGAAGGTGACCAATTTCTTTTGGCATGATAGCAACAGGTCGAAGGCTGTTGAAGCTCGAGAACACGCGTCTTGAAACTATTGGAACACTGGTCTACTTCATGATGAGAACAATAGGGCGTCTTTCGCAAGTCTTTGTTCCGATATGTGCATTTCCGGAAACGCGCTTGGGACAAAGGCTTTGGCCTTATTAATGCCTCGGATGAACCCTTCTTGATCACTCCCCTCAATGATCTCTTTTGTCCACACCCAGTCAACCACATCTCCATTGTACCCTCCGCCACCTTGGCCATTCTCGAGCCCATAGATATACTCTTCTGCACATCGAGGTTGTCACGATACACCCATCTTCCAGAACTCTCAAGAAATCACCAGTTTTAGCACGACATGTCACCCTCCCCGCCATCTTCGCCGCCGAAAGGCTCTCGACCAGCCAAGTCAGTAGTTTCTGTCACCGCCAATGCTTCCCCAAAGAAGGATCATCGCGGTAAAAAGAGACTGTCGCCTCTTCAAATCTCCGCGGTCGGCAATAGGGTAGTCACCGACGCTCGAGTACAGGACAAGAAGAATACGAGTGGCATTGATTGTCAGGCTGAATCTATCAGCCATCTTGAATCGGATGCGCCTGAGCTCGCGATACCATCTCCAAAGCGTCACAAGGCGTTCCACACAGATACATCGAAGGTACACTACAGTCACCAATCATTCCAATTCGCGAGCCTCGGTGAGAATGTAGGAAGCTCGACGAAGTACCGCAAGAATCAACGATGTGAAGCAATTCTTGGGTCCGGTGTCATCTTTCCCCAGTCCGTCTGCACGCCGTCTCAACTCGATGGCAGGAAAGGTGATGAGCGGTCTCAATGCAGAGACGATCCATATATCGTAGATTCTGCTCGTAGCCTCGGCGACTCTGAATTGGGTATGTTCGCACGAACTCATATCCCGCAAGGCGCAACCATCTTGACCGAATTCCCTGTCATCGTCGTTCCGAGAGATATCAAGGAGATCGTTGGTTCTGTCGCTGGTTTAGATGAGACGAAATCTCAGGAGGAGCTGATTGATACCCTGGTTTTTCGTCTGGACAGCCAGCAGGAAGTGTTCGCTATGAAGGACTGCTTGGGGTTGCCGAATGTCACTACTCCCTCAGGGATCTTCTCCACGAATGCTTTTGATATAGAGCTCAAGGTCAACGCGACTTCACCAAAATCAGCGAAACATATGTACAAGGCGCTATTTCTGCAGACTTCCAGATGTAACCATAGGTACGAGTTAACACTCCTCATCCTAATCGTTTACTGACGTCTATCCTTACTTGATTGATAGTTGCGGGCCCAACGCCGTCTGGAAGTTTGATTCATCGACATTCGCTTTGATCCTCGTCGCAGTGCGAGCGATACGTCCCGGAGAAGAAATAACCATCTCCTACATCAATCCTTTCCTTCCCCGACACCTCCGTCGCGTTCAACTTCAATCCAAATGGAAGTTCACTTGTCATTGCACACACTGCGATATTCCATGGTCATTCCCTGGCGCGATCGCACAGAGTGACAGAGCGCGACACGAGCTGAGCACGTTTTTCAAGAAGCTCCCGGACTGGGAGCAATGGTGTTTCGACGAGAAGAACGAGATGGATTTAATTGGGATGCATCTTCGAGCGATGCAGTTGAGGGAGGAAGAGGGTTTGGAAGGGTTCAAGGATGGCGGCGCTGCTGGTCACTGGACAGACGTTGCGTACATGAAGCACATTGACGCGTTGGTTATGTGCTTTGGTGCCCTCGCTGACGTTCAAGGATTTAGGAAGTGGGTTAATAAGGCGAGAGAGGTCAAGCTTGCGGAGGGACCAAATAGTGTGTCTCATGTGAAAGTGTTGGACTCATGGCTGAAGGAGCCCAAAAAGTTCTATGTTTGGGGATGGAAAGCGTGAAGCGTCTCCCAAGGCCCATATTAAGTTATACATGATCCTTGTTTCTTTCTCTCTCTCTCAGTGTCATAGTACTTTCTATACCATAGTATTTGGTACTCTAGGAAGAGAAGCCTCGGCGTATTCGCCTCCGTCTCTACTCCGTCAGATAGATATGAGGCAGGTTCGTCTCAATTCTTTGAGGTTCGATGGCGTAGTTGGTTATCGCATCTGTCTTACACACAGAAGGTCCTCGGTTCGAGCCCGGGTCGAGCCATTTGTATTGGGGATATGTTCTCCTTTTTGCGTATCATGCACATTCATAGTTGCGAGCGAAGCGAAGCAACTGTGTTCATGTGAGTGGATAGAGACTTGACTGGGTTTGTAGCCTCGCTAGCCAGTCTGATAGTTCAACGAAGAGTAAACGCGTTCGTTGAATAACAGCCTGGTTGCAAGGGACTGAGGGACCCCCATGCTCGGATTTTTGAAACTCCGATGTGATGCCGGAAGAATTCCGAACATATGAGTCATGAATATCCTCACGTGAAATGCTGCACGCATGTTTTTGCGTTCTTATTCTTTATTTCTTCGACGTCTACCTTCGTTCAACGTCGTTCCTTATTACTATATGTGAACGGGGGGCAGCCACAATACTGAGTAGTAGGTAGCAATAGTATCCTGGCATTGATTCCGATTGCTTAGGTGTTGCAAGATATGGCATGACCATTGGCCAGATGATTGGAATTTACTGTAGCAGGAGTACTTTTGGGAACATCAATATGGAGATTGAATATTGAGGCCTTTGGAATCACCATCGCTCATGCTGCTATTTGGACCTCGTCGTTTGCGAGAAAACTCCTAAGGGTGCGTTCGCGACGCCGGAAAATATTTTCCAACCCATTCAAAAACCTTCTCACGGGAAAAGTTCCGGAAAATTACATAAGATTCAAAAATCCAAAGGTTTTCGGAGCGTTCGCGACGCATCGGATTCTGAAAATTTTCTGTCACAGCGTGACAACAGACTTCTTCTTTCTTTTTTCGCCACAGCAGGCTATCGCGTACTTGTATCAACCTACTTTGTTTTGCTGTAACATTCCATACATGCCTAAAATCACAACGAAAGACTCACCTCCTGATAACTCAACCTCGAAAGCCCGTGGTCCAAATGTTAAATGGACTGATCAAGACGACACAGTTATCGTTCAAACGCTCCTCAACAACAAGGGCCACCAGAGTGACTCTGGTTGGAAGTCATCTGTCTGGCCCCTAGTTGTAGAAGCTCTGAAGGCCAAAGGTTTGGACAATGGTCCCTCACTCAAGACAGCGAGCAAAGTAGCAGACCGTTATAGTTCAGTATGTAGACTTGTTCTTTTCATCTTGCAATCAATTAACAGATTCTTTTCACTTTCCGAAGCTCAAACAATGGTATTCCGAAGTGAAAGCTCTACGAGAGATGTCAGGTTTTGGTTGGGATGATAGAGAAAAGCGAGTGATTGCCACAGAAGAGGTATGGTACAATCTTTTGAATGTCAAGGTGTGTAATGGTTGCTCTTGAGCTGCTCAATCAACTGAGTATATGTTTCACCAGAAATTCAGCAAGTTCAAGAAATGGAAGTTCAAGGCATTTCCACTTTACGACAAGATGGCAGAACTTGTCGATGGTATCATTGCAAACGGTGAATTTGCATTTCAGGGCAGTGACATTGGAAGGGAGTCGTCTCAATCGCAAATTGACGGTGATGAAGATGCTGATAATGAGGAGGCTCTCGAAGGTTCAGGTACCTCACAAGTGCGTATCTTTTACTTTAACCTCAATACCCAATATTCATGTCGGCCTCCAGGGCTCCGAGTTTTCATTTGCCCAATCACAAACATATATCGGCGCCTCTTCCTCTTCTCGCTCCTCCGTTCCACCCTCCCAACCGCTAATACGCCCATTTTGCGTGCAGGCATGCAATGGCCTAATTTTAACGGTTAGAGCCTTGTAGAGTACTAAAGGACTGTAGTGAGCCCGAGCTGACAGTCAAACTTGTATCATGTTAATGCCAGGACGTCAGATCCAGACAGGAAAACACATCCTGACGAATAATAAGAGTTAACACTCGAGTCCCTTGGTCGGGGAGTCCTTCAAGACAAAGCCACCTCTGATATGAGCTATCAAGGGATTATCAACTTAGTTTTCAACGCCTAACGGCCAACTGAGTATGATACTGCACCGAGACGAGCTTAGAACCAATAGATCTATTCGTATTACCAGTGGGGATGGATTATTCAAGGCCCAGACTCAACAGATCTGTTCACTTAGATCGAGTTTCGGGATGGATCAGGTCGCAGGAATGTGACTAAACGGAGAAACAACCAAAGTGTATCATCCCAGTTACATGTGGACGTTTCCTAAATGGGAAATAGACGCCTGAGATGTACAGCTTTGACCAGGAGTGTTGCAAGGGTAGATCTTTCGACTTCACCATTGTTAAACCTCTGGATCTATTCGATATATGCATATCGTTGGAAAGCTAGAAGCCAAACGAACCTATTGGGACAGGTTTCCCCCCTTTATATGTACTCCCATTCAGTTGGAAAGGCATACAACCGTTCACATAGCGGAATCAAATGAGGAAACGTTTGAGTTACCTGTGCAGGAGCTTATCCGTGCCCTTTAACCACCAGCATGTGGATGGACGCACAGACCAGGTCCGGATTCGAAGGTCAGGCAACTAGATCTCGACGAAGGACCACCAGAAATGGACATTTTACTTGTTTTTATCCTTTTACTCTCTGTTTCTCTGGTGTTTGTATCGTTTCTCGTCCTATCTTTCCTTATATGTATCAGATCTCGGACTCCGTTCTCTCAAATCTATAGATCTATTCCATAAAATAGTAAATTGGCTACAGATCTATTCGTAGAAGTACTTAAGGACGTAGCCTACAAAAATATATTCAGGTTTTGTGCCCAGTTTCTCTGACTAGCTAACCTTTGCTCTCATACGTGAGGAGTAAAGGCTTTGTAAGCCGGGCGGTCTTCGAAAGTGGTTGTGAAATTCTCATCTCGTTAGGCCCGATATCTTGTCAGTTGATAAAGTCTCAGCTAGATTTGAATCGAAGGTAGACTCCTATCGTGGAGATACAGAGGGCTTGGTTCTCGGTTGTTCCAAGTGAGCGTTCAGAGTTTCGGTGGCTCTGTTCAAGCAGACGTGTGGTGATCGGTGATCCATACGAGCTGTGGAAGGTTTCCTGTGATCGGTGATCAGTAGATCTTCAACCTGGTTCTGATAGTATTTGTGTGGTCATAAAGTCTGATCTATACGAGTTCTCTCGTTCCTTGTAAACCCTTTGAGTGGATCACTCACCCCCTTCGAGTCCAGATCAAAAGATCTGTACTTCCGTGTCACTTCGCTCTGTTGACCTGTATTGCGGATCCAGTAGATCTTTTAAGACTACCAGTTCGTTCTAAGGTATAAGATCGTGCGGAATCTCTGACAACGCCCCACACCTCGCTTAAATACATTTGACAAACGACATAAGAAGTATATTGGTGATCAGTGTTCAGTGATAAAGTCACTAGGTCATTAGATCTATCCAACGAAGCATTAAATTGCACCCTTCATATCCTCGTTATCTGGAGCCCACCGCGAGGGGTGGAATCTATATTTTGGAACGAACTCGAGAGATCTATCGATTTCTCAAACCATTGCCTTAGGTCGAACTTTGTTTGATCTTAAAAATAGCTCCAAGGGAGTCTCGGACGTCGAAGAACGCAGGTTCTTTAGATTACTTTGATCCAGAGGTGCAAGCCCCGGATAAAAGAAAACGTGTTACAAAGAAGCCTACGGTTCCTGTCTACGATCCGAAGAACCTCGGACGAGCAAAGAGCAATCCAGATAACGGGACTGCTGCTAGATCTGCTTCTGAAGTTCCAAGAACGAACAGATCTGGTGTAGTGCAAGGAAGCAGTAGACGTCAGGCAGTTACTGCTGAACCAGTCGATTTGACTAGTTTGAATCCTACATTACCAAACTCTATTTCTTTTGACTTGCAACGTATCGTGTTTGGGAACAGAATACCAAATATAACGATGAGTACTACACAAAATGACCAAAATGCACAAGGTGCAAACGAGGCCCCAGTGGATATCCTCAAACTGTTGGGACCTCCTGCGTTGTCTCCTGAAGAGCAAGGGGAATACAACAATGCGAAGTTCCCTGCCACTCATAAAACGGCTATGATCTTGGATCTAGCTGATCCGATCCAAATGCCTGAATGGATGAGGTTCTGTCTAACGACGTTCCAAGCCACGGGTGTGACCTCTGAAAAGGTGAAGATGCAAAGGATCTTTGGATGGATGACCCTCCAGACGAAGCAGGCCTTAGAGCATCTCCCTGGAGCGGAGGAAGGAAAGGAGGATGCAGATCAATTCCTTCGAGCCATGATTGAGCGGTTCCCGTCTATCTTTGGCAAACCCCTGGGTTCCAAGAAAGCTATGCTGGAATTGGTTCAGAGGTTTCGACCATTGAGAGTCGAGGATGGATCTGAGCTGTTGATCTATTGTATGTTGTTCGAGGTCGAGGCCAATAAGTTGTTGAAACCGCCTCCGGCGATTGGAAACCATGAATTGGTGTCGGTCTTTCTATCAGCATTCGATGGAAACCTGAGAAAAGCTGTCTCGAAACGAGTTCAGCATCAGGTCCCCAACTCGAAACTTGCGAAACGACGTACGGATGATCCATATACGTTCTCGGAATGGAAAAGTGCTGCAGAGGCTGTGGCTAGGCAGCCCCCTCTCGAATCACTATACCAGACCTTTACTGGAACGGATGGAGCTGTCCTGAATGCAGAGACCAACTCTAGGGGAGGGATCTATATTCCGGTAGTGACCCCAGCAGCTGCTAAAGAGGAAACGCCAGATCTGACCCGTTTCTTTGCTACAGACACTAGATCTAGTGTTAAGCAGGAACAGGCAGAGGACCATGAACGTGCCTTTGTGGAAAATGTGGACAAATCGTCGTTGATGCTCAAAGAAATGGGGAATCTTAAGACGCGTTTTCAGGATGAACTGACGTCGTTGCAGCAATTGCTCAATGATGTTAGGGCAGGAAAATCGGATGCTGGAATGCGACCCCAGCCCAGACCTGGCTTTTCTGGTAGTAGTAATCCCGGAACCAGTGGGCAGGGTCGAGGGATCCTTAATGTCAATCCCACTCCAAGCCAAGGAATGCCAGATCGAACGTGTTTCTTGTGTCGAGGACCAGATCATATGATGAGTAACTGTCCCTTGTTCATGGAACTCCTTGGGAAAGGCTGGGTGATGCCGGAGTCTCAAGGATCCAAACGTCTTAAGCTGAAAGATGGATCTCCGTTACCAAATAACTTTGGTCCGGAAACTCGATACCAAAAGATCGTGAAATATGCTCAGAGCAAGAACTGGCCTGTTTTGGCGACGTTATACAATGATCTAATCCCCGATGAAGAGGATTATACAGATCAGTTGGGGGATCCTACTTGGTTGTACCTTGCCAACGTAGTTGAATCTTCCCAGGGGAGATCTAGCAACAATGTTGCAACGGTGTACAGTAATGAGTCGGGAAACTAGAGGATCCGATGATTGAGTCGAGCAAGGGACGAAAAACAAGATCCCAGCTGAAGGACACGACTCATGAGGATGAACCTAAGCCCCGTTCATTGAAAACTGTGCCTCCTACTAAGACAAAACGTTTTGATGGAGTGCACATACCCGTAGATCGAAATCACCCAAATTTTAAAAATGTTGCCAATCAATCCAAATCTGCTCCTGAACCATCCAATTCGAAAGATCTGAACGGAAAATCGAACAGATCCAATCATTCATCAGGGGATGCTTCACTAGGGAAGTCGAGATCTGTTAGTGTCGAAGAGAAATCGGATAAAGAGGATTCTGATTCTGAAGTAGAATTAGTTGAGGAAACTAGTGAGACCACTCGCAAAGTGCGTTTCAGGGAGCCCTCACCCTCTAGATCTGACGAAACACATCGACCTTTTGATCATGTCCCACCCAGGGAAGTGTCACCCATACCTCGAAATCAACCAAAATCCAAACCGGAGAAGGTCACTGAATCTAAAGGATCTTCGAAGGGACCCAAATTTCGGCTTCGGAATGAGTTATTCATTCCAGGCCTTGAAGAAGAATTAGCTGATCGGATTTCTCGTCAAATGATCACATTGACTGCTGCTGAGGCATTCCAATTGTCAGGCAAAGTCAGGCAGATCATGATGAGGAAGATGAAAAACCGCCAAGTGCGTCCACAAGAACGAATCAAGTCCTTTGTTAATGAGGCCCATGATGTTGAACCTAGTGTCGAGGAGATCCCGAGAACAGGGATGGAGATGCAACAGTTCATTGCCGTGGAAGATCTCAGTCTGTCAGAAGGATTGATCTTTGAGAAAATACTCGAGGATCGAGATGGCATGAAGGCAGGGGATTATGTTCAGTTGGATCCGGTGGTAGCTTTTCTTCATGATGTTGATGAAAATGATTCACGTCGTGATATGACTATAGTAGCCACTATGGGAAATGGCTTAAGATCTGTGTGGCCAGTTGTGAATAATCGAGATGATCTAGACATCGAGAGTGTATTAGACTCTGGATCTCAGATTGTCGCTATCGATATGTGTGTTGCCCTAGGATTAGGACTAGGTTGGGATCCGAAAGTGACCATCCAAATGCAGAATGTGCATGGAGGTCTGGCCCGTACCAAAGGACTGTCCAGGAACGTACCATTCCGATTTGGACCCATAACACTGTATCTACAATGCCATGTGCAGGAAAAGGCACCCTTCGAAATTCTGTTGGGTAGACCTTTCGATGTACTGACAGAAAGTGTCATCCATACGTTTGGATCTGGTGACCAAGAGTTAACCATAACAGATCCGAACACTGGAAACAATACACCATAGGTACTAGTCCGAGAGGACAAAGTCCTAAAGCTCAGAAACGGCAGTTGGATAAGCAGAAGTATGCTCAGACTCGGACAGAGACTCCAGATCCAAATCAGGAGACCAGTCCCGAAGAAGAGGAGAAAACTGCTGAACCAAATTTTTAGATAACCTCTGTGATCTGAGTAGCGATCAGGGAGAGGTTGAAATCGCTGTGAGTGGGTATTGGGATCCTTTAGGTGAAGAAGTAGTCATTGAGTCGACCAAAGTGAAAGAAGGAGTGTTCCAAGACGAAGAATTGGCTGAACTATATGTTAATTATAGCCAACCCTCGTTTAGGGATTCACTTCCTGAAGTCGCTGAAACCATAGATCTATACCTAAACAAAGGTGTGGACCATCAACAAAATCGTGTGATCAATCCTTGGAAGGAAGGATTTCGAACTGATCCGGACGTGGAACAACTTGAACAGTCATTTTATCAGTCTATTAAAGCTAAGAGTCTGACGAGAGACGTTCATGGGTTGTCCCGGCCAAGTGATTACACTTCAGATCTGGACCATGTAAGTCCAGATCAACCGGATAATTCCCAGTCCTACGACTTGAGGAGTGCCCGGGAACGAGTTCAATCGTGGGAACAAAAGAATGGAACATTTGAACAGCATATAGGCGCATATAGTGACCCAATGTCATCATATTCAAATGTATCTGTCTTCGGTTCTCGAAAATATAAGCCTGTTGCGTTGAAAGTACGCCCGGTTAAGGCTGAACTTCCTGAGGAATTTAGGGTTCGTCGTCATATCTTTGGAGATCCTTTGGAAGGATTGCCAGATCTGCCGACTCATCCACCTGAATTCACTCCGGGAGTCCGATACACGCAAGAGCGTAAGGAGATTATTGACAAGAACCATCCAGAAGGATTCTTAACAAATGAGGAACGAAAACTCGTTCATCATCTGATGAAGGTTCAGGAAATGGGTTTTGCCTGGGATCAATCCGAAGGTGGAACTTTCAGAGAGGATTCTTCCCTCCAGTAAAGATTCCGGTTATACCTCACGAACCCTGGGTCGAGAAAAACATTCCCGTGCCTCCAGGAATCTTTCCTAAGGTTTGTAAGATAATCAAGGATAAGATCCTTGCAGGAGTTTACGAACCATCGAGTGCAAGCTACAGATCTAAATGGTTCTGTGTGGTGAAAAAGGATGGAACGAGCCTAAGATTGGTGCACAGTCTGGAGCCTTTGAATAAGGTTACTATACGGCACTCCGGGGTTCCCCCAGCTACTGCGGACATTGCTAGACACTTTGCAGGCAGAGCATGTGGAGGGATCTTGGATATCTTTGTGGGCTATGATGAGAGACATATAGACGTTGGATCTAGGGATCTCACCACTTTCCAAACTCCTTATGGACCACATCGTCTCGTCAAATTGCCTATGGGATGGACCAATTCGGTACCAATATTCCATGACGATGTAACTTACTTGTTACGAGACGAAATTCCTGAATATACTATTCCTTACATTGATGATGTACCTGTGCGAGGACCCGAGAGTCGATATGAGTTACCAGGTGGTGGCTATGAAACCATTCCGGAAAACCCACAGATCCGTCGATTCGTATGGGAACATCTTCAAAACGTGAATCGGATCATCCAACGAATGAAGCATGCTGGAGGTACCTTTTCAGGACCTAAAGCCTTCGTTTGTTGTGAGGAAACCACAGTGGTTGGACATCGTTGTGCCTATGAAGGACAGAAACCAGATGATAAGATCGCTACTACGGTCCTAACTTGGCCTAAATGCGAGACTCGAACACATGTTAGAGCTTTCCTGGGGACTGTTGGCCAGCTTCGAATGTTCATTCACAACTATTCCAAGAAAGCTGCCCCCTTGACTAAATTGACGGCAAATGTACCGTTTGAGTGGTCTGAGGAGCAGGATCTTGCTATGGAACTACTAAAGGAAGGAGTGCGAAATGCACCAGCCCTTAGAGTCATTGTTTATGATTGGGAAACACATCTATCAGTCGATAGTTCATGGATGGGAACAGGATTTTACATTTATCAAGTAGATCCTAACGACCCTGAAAAGATCTATTACAATTACTTTGGATCTATTCCCTACGTGGAACGGGAAGCCCGTTTTTCACAATCTAAACGTGAACTTTATGGTCTGAAACTTGCTTTGGAGTCCACCCATTATCTTCTTTATGGATGCCGACAACTGATAGTGGAAACTGATGCGAGCTACATACAGGGAATGCTTGAAAACCCCAGTAGTGGCCCAAATGCAACCATTAATCGTTGGATTGAGGCAATCCGTAAATTCCATTTCGATTTGGTACATGTCAAAGGTGTGACACATGGACCTGATGGCTTATCTCGAAGACCACCTGGTGGTTGGACAACTCCTCGCGGAAAGTCGACCAGTGAAGATGATCTGGATGAGGATGACTCCAACAACATCAGGTTTCTGAAAGCAGATGATGCCGACGATCCATTCCCTTTGATTCGTTTAAAGATCATATAGATCCAAGGCATGGTTATCTCCTAGGAATCTATTGCCCAGATTTCGAGGAAGATCTAGAACTTGCCAGAGAAGAAGATCTTGAGCATAAACTACGAAGGACCATCTGCTTATGCATGGGATGCAACCAGTTTCTCAGTATCTGCAATATACTACGATTCCTGACAATGCAGTCTGGGGACCAGATCAATCATATCCGGATTCCCACAGATCTGATGGAGGAAATCGTTTGGACAAGCAGTTGCCAGAGATCTTGGAGTGGCTGAAAAACCCTGATGCAGAATGTTTCGGGAAATTGGACAAGAAACAACGGTTAGAAATGGATAGGAAAGTAATCCCTTCTCCATTGATGCCGAAGGTCGATTGTACCATAGGAAGTTATCGTCAGATCAGCCTCGTTTAGTCGTGGATCCTGATCGACGAATGGCTCTTCTGAACAGTGCACATGATGCCCTTGGTCACAAAGGTGTCTTTGCAACGAAGGACTTCTTGGAAAAGAGGTTTTGGTGGCCAGATCTGGACAAAGACGTGGAGTGGTATGTTAAATCGTGCCAAGCCTGTCAGGATCGACAGAGGGCTCTCATTAGAATCCCTCCAACGGTTACTACACCCCTTCCCTGTTTCAGAAGGTACATATTGACACCATGTTCATGACTCCATCCAGTAATGGGTGTAAGTACATAGTGCATGGTCGAGATTCACTTTCATCCTGGTCCGAGGCGAGAGCCTTAAGAGTGGAAAATGCCAGATCTATAGCTGAATGGTTCTTTGATGACATTATCTGTCGATGGGGATGTCCTGAGGAAGTTGTTTCGGATAATGCACCCCAAATGAAGCTTATGCTGAAATGGTTGGAACAAAAGTATGGGATCCGAGGAATTAAGATTTCCCCGTATAACTCTCAAGCTAATGGAAAGATTGAGCGTGCTCATTATGATCTGAGGCAGGCCTTAGCAAAGACTTGTGCCGGAGATCTGAGCAAATGGTTCTACTTCCTGAAGCCAATGTTATGGGCAGATCGAGTCACTCCTAGGAGGGGTCTCGGATGCTCTCCCTATTTTGTTGTAACTGGTGCAGAACCGTTACTCCCTTTTGATATCGTCGAATCTACCTATTTGGTCAATCCACCAAATCGAATCCTCTCTCGGGAAGAGTTGCTGGGTTATCGTGCTCAGGCCCTTTCCAAACACCGTTCCTTCATTGAGAACATGAGATCCAGGATTGATGCTAATAAGCGTCGAGATCTTAGGATCTTCGAAGACAAGTTCCGATATACTATCAAGGACTGGGATTTCAAACCAGGGACCTTGGTACAGATCAGGAACACCACCATCGAGAAGAATTTGGATCGAAAAATGTATAGTCGTTACCGTGGACCTATGGTTGTGATCAGACGAACACGAGGAGGATCTTATATCATTGCTGAAATGGATGGTACCGTACTGAAAGACAAAGTCGGTGCATTCAGAGTAATGCCTCATCATGCTCGTTTCGAACCAATAGATCTGCCCCAGAACATCCATGACCTGATAGATCTGAGTCCAGAACAACTGGAAGCTATGGTCGATGATGACGAGGATACCCCTGATAATGTTGAGGATCTAGTATTCGGAGCAATCCCTAAGATCAACATATCTGAGGATCCTGAGTCACATTCGATACTTCAGCTGAAAAGGATACAGATCCTTCGGATCCGAAGGCTGCAGAGTCCGGTTCTGATGATGAAGCACCTGAGGATGACAATTCTGAGGCAGGCCCACGTCGTAGTCGAAGGATCCCTCATCAAACTGAGTTAGACCAACAGATCTATTTAGTTTGGGGGAGTCCGGTCATTGATCTTTCGAAAATTCTATCTCAACATGCCGAGGAAGTTGGTCATCGACTGAATTACCTCAAAAACTACCTAATACGTTACTTGACTGCATATCAGGTATAAAAATAGGTACCAGGACAACGGGAACGAATGGATCTGGTGTTTCAACTACTTCAGACGTCTACCTAAGGCGCGGAATGTGGAGGAAGCGAAGGATCTAGGCGTGCTAGCTGTTCTCTATCACCTTGTGGATCACCCCTGGGTGGCATCATAAGGGGACGAGTGTAGGGTGTGTAGGAAGGAACGACAACCACTTCCTCGCGAGGATTGCTGTCGTCGTCGACGTTCAGGGGCTGTTTCATACGGAAAGCCTTCCAGGCGTTGTCGATAATGGCCTGACTTGCCAACCCACGTCGAGCGTAAAACCTAGCTTTGATGGAACAGTCGAAAAGCTGATTCTGATGGAAGTTAACCAAGGCATTGAACTGTGCCTCGGTATAGTTGCTGTACTCAGCGCGTGGCTATGAGTGATATCTTGAAGGAGACGGACGAGGTCCCAGTTTTCGGAATCTCCAGGGTCGCCTGTGAAGATGATTAGCTCAGATACCACGTCCTAGAGACAGTTCAAACGCAAGACAACATGCTAAAGCAATAGATCTAGTGATCCTTGCTGCTCTGTGATAAATAATAGAGCGAAAAGAAGAGAAGATCTGTTGGAAATGACTCGAGGTACTTACAAGTATCGGCCAGATCTAGGTAGACCTTGGTCCTCTTGGTCCGTTCCTCTCCGGTCGCCAGGGGCTGAACGATAGTCTCAGGTCCAGCAGTGGTTGAGTAAGGCTCAGGTTCACTGAAGTCTCAGCGGATCCTGCTGCCCCCACGTCTTGGTCCTGTCGCTTTCGTTTTCCCTTGCCCTTGGAAGCCTTCGTAGTCTCTCCTCAGCATTCGTCCCTTGGCCTTAGCCTTGGGTTTGGGTTCCTCTTCCATCTAGAGAATCGTCAGATCTATTCGTTCTGAGTAGATCTAAAGGTACTTACGATGATATCCGGGTCAGCCATTGGCTCAGGAGTCTCCTCGACGACCTTAGACTTCTTTTTGGACTTGGACTTAGACTTAGCCTTGGGAGACGCCTCTTCTTCACCTGCAACGTCCTCCATCTGAAGATCTTCATCAGAAACCGTTAGATCTATCAAGTGGAACGACGTACAGGGCTATCTTGGTCAGCTACCTTGACGGGAGTGCCCTTTCGATACAACTTAGCACGACGTTCGGCTCGATAAGCAAGAATGGCGTAGGCTGCAATGCCATCACAGCCTGGACTTGCCTGTTGACGACGAAGGAAGGCAGTAGTTCCCTTGGGACGGGCCTTACGTGCAGCAGCCTCGTCTTCAGCTTCGGCGGCGGCGAGATCTGCTTCCTAACTCGATGGATCAGTACTTCGGATCGACTCGACGAACAGATCTACTCACGATTTCTTCCATGAACTTCTGTTCAGCGTCAATGGGCTCGACTGAAGCACGTTCCACGGTCTTTTCTCTGGCCTTGGACGATTCCTTGCCTTTGGTCTTTGAAAATTGATCAGATCTATCGAAGGGACAAAGTTATTCGAAGTATACTTACTCCTGGAGTCGAGTTTTTGACTTCCTTTGCAGCGGCTTCGGCCTTCTGCATTTTGGCTCGTGTGGCGGAACGACGGATCTTGACGAGCTCGTCGAGGAACAGTTCCATCCGGGAGTCTTGTCCACCCTCATTCTTGACGTTGGGGTAGAGTCTGCCGGCCTCCTCTGCGATCTCAGAGAAGGCCATGATGCCGATCAAGGCCTCACTCAAGGCCTCGTACTGTTGCATGTACGAAGTGTTGAGACTGGCAGCCTCCTTCGACACCTTAAGGGACTGGAAAAGTCGTCAAATGTCTGATAATGAACAGATCTAGTCATGAAATACATACAATGTGTTCATAGGCAGACTTTACATCAGCCATGATCGCTTTTCTCGTCGAAGTCTGAAGCTTGATGGATCCTTGTTGATTGATAGCAGCACTGAATCCTAGGGTACGATCTTGACATAGTACTTGCCCAGTGTGCTGCATCGTCAGCCCAGTCCTCAAGCTCGGACTCCAAACGAAGGGGAGTGTTGGAAAATTCGTGGTTGGGCGCCATATTTTTGTTTGGGAGTTGGATCTACTCGGATCAGTGCTGTTTTATACGAAAACTTTCCTTGACTGAGTCAGCAGGGACTGCTGAGCTTTTAGTTTGGGGGAGGGGACACTGTGTTTCGAAAATTTTCAAATTTTAAAATTTTACGAAGTCAGTGATCTAAGTGAAACAAGCATGTGGGTAACATGTATAGCACTAGATCTGAGGCCGACGTAGCTCACATTAGTTGCCCAAAGGATTAAGAGACCTTAGGGCAGTGACCACCAACATTTTTATAAGCGAAAGGCACGAAAGAACGAATGGATCTATTCGTGTTTTCCGCATATACTCACAGATCTAGGGACCCTGTAACAAGGGATACTCCAGATCTGTCCATTTCTCTTACAAAGAGGCTCAGTAAGGTCAAGAAATTCGTATTTCAAAGACTTCTATTAGAGCTTACTTTAGTTCTACACTACCAAGGACAGATCTATTCAATTCCGTTAACTTAGTGGACTTATGGATGAATTTCACACGAGGTTTCAAGACAAAATGGTCATTAGACCATTGCATTGAGCAGACTACAAAGGACTACCTAAGTGTCTGTAAGATGTACCAAGATATGTTGAAGAGACCTCAAAAGAAATGCTACATAGGCTACGAGTGAAGAATTGAAGAAATTAGTCCGTATGTAGTAAACCAATGGGTCTGTAGATGGTGACGACGATTGAGATCTGTACAAAACGATTGTCCAAGTCCAAGAAAGCGTACCCCTCGACCAGATCCACCCTAAACGAAACCATGTCCTAAGTAGGGAGACAGAAACCGAGTATGATTCAAGGTTTCTGCTCCTCAGTGATAGGAGCGGCAAGTTCGTCAGGCTGCGCTGCTGCCTCGACATTCCAGTTAGAAGCGTGCATGGCTGAATAGGTCTTCCTTGGCTCCTCAACTGGAGACTCGCCTGGATCAGATGTGGCTTCACCCGAGGTCGAAGGAACCGAGGGAAGATCGAGTTTGTGATCCTTCAAGAACTGTTGGAATCGCTCGATCTCCTCGGGTGTCTCGAGATAGGCAGAGAGGTTACAGGATGAGTTCCAGTTGAAGAACGTCGCTAGCAAGGTGACATCATCGTAGCTGAGCTTGTCGTCGGGATGTTCCTTGGCCCAGGCGGTGAGGACTACGTTGGCATCAGGCCCCGAGGCCTTCAGATCATGTACCAATTGAGCGAGGTTGTAAGCGGCTAAGTTGGACATTTCCTGTGCCAGCTCTTGAGCACGGAAATAACGATCCAGTCCGGTCTGAAAACGATCAAGGGCCAAGGCATAGCCTAGGAGGGCAGGGTAAACACAAAGTCAGCTCCAGGAGATGGCAAAAGCCAAAGATCCACTTACTGCCTGGAAGAGACTGCACTGATTTTGGAAGTTCCTGTAAGAGATCTGCTTGTAACTCCAAATGAAGCGCGCTCGGACAGGTTCGATGGGATTGAGAGCAGCCCTGACAGGGCCCCCCGAGACGCGAACCAGCGGTGCAAGTTAAACCCCGCACTTGGCAGGAAACGCAGTCGAGGGAAGGAGCAAGGTCGGGATCCTCAACGGCAAGGTCAGAATCATCATGAACCAGTTGTCGAGAAATCAGATGACCGAAGCGGCCCAAGTTGTCTAATGAGAACGAGACGCCATGAGCGGTCAGAAAAGCACCGAGTCCCTTGAGTTCATCATCGATGGTCCAGGGAGAAGATCGAAGAATCTGCATCTCTGGACGCCGTTTGGTACCCTGATCCTGCGCGACGAGATCGGCGAATGCAGTCTTGACCGTGAAGTTGGGATTGGTGAGGAACAAGGTGTGGTGCGCGCTCGTATCGACGTCATTGTGCTCTAGGGGAGCCTCAGGCTCGACAGCCACTTCGTGCGGCTCAACAGCAGGTTTGGAACCCTTAGGGGTCTTTGGTTTAGCCTTATCTGCAACTTGAGGAGGCGAGGACTCTTTGGGAGCTTTGACCGAAACTGTGGAAGTCTTGGGCTTCTTGGGTACTGGTTCCCTCATCTCCTACGAAAGATAGGATCATCAGTTGGAAAGAAAGTCAAATCAGATGCTGGGAGCCTACCATATCCGCTATAGGCGAGGAGGCCTCCCGCTCACGTTTGATTGGCTTGGGTACTGGCCTGCTGGTGACCGGAGGCCCCACTTTCGACGAAGTAGCCTTGGGAATGTTGACTCGGGGGCTGCGGCGAATGGGAGTGTCTGGAGCAGTCAGAAGGTTAGTAGGGACTCAGGAGGAGGATGGATGGGCTGAAAACATACCGATGGAGGCCTTGGCCTTGCCTTTCCCCTTTGGAGCCTTGAACACATCTTCGGCCGCAATGTCCTCTGACACCTCTGTCTCGCCATCGTCATCGTCCCCTACATCCAGGATCGGAGAAGCTAGACCTTCGTCTTCGTCGACTGGTGAGGCAGGACCTTCCATGCTGAAGTCCTCGTCCTCCCAGGTATTCAAGAGAGGACTGGCTGGAGGGAGATCTGCGACGCCACTAGGGTCGGGCAGTAGAATCGCGTTCGTAACAGGATGTCGGAGAACCTGCGCGGCGGGACCTGCTTGTGCGATCGTGATCAGCAACTGACCTTCGAAGGTGGAGGGATCCAGTGGAAGCGGAATGGCAAGTGAGGCGACGTTGTGGGTAGGACCTTTTAAGGCCTGCAGGTAGCGTCAGAAACGGAAGTCGGGCATGAACGAAGAGTCTGCTTACCCGGACCTTTGTACGAAGCGTAGCATCGACACCGAACCCTCGCCTAGCCTCTTCGTTATATACCTTGGCTGTGTATTCAGATTTGGACAGGACCTTGGCGCAGAAATCGCAGAAAAGGCAAACGAATCGAAGCGCAAACAACGGACAGGCACGCGTCTTATGCCAAAAGAGGCGGTAGTAGCCCTACCTCAGGTCAGCTTGAAAACCATACTAAAGGGAGCGAAGGACCTACCAAGGCGTTTGTTACCTGTGGGTTCTTGAGCATGGATAGTAGCGCGTCTTTGGTTTTGGCCTTGGGTTCATCCATAACGTCAGCCAGCGCGTCCTGAACGATGTTAAGTGCCTGATAGAGCAGGAAACCCTCTTCGCGACACAAGGCGCCCTTCTCGAACTCCTTGACAAACTGAACAAGCAGTTCCGGGTAGAAAGTGTCGGGGATCTTGGATTTCTGATCAGCAGAAGGGACACTTGGCAAAGTAACGGGTTCGGGGTCTGCATACAGCTTTAAGGCAAAGGCAGAATCAAAAGAATTGGTGTGAGCAGGCCAAGCCTGACGAAGGAGTTCGCACTCGTGCTTTGAGGCTGGAAGAAAGAGAACCTGTTTCTTAGCGGTGAGACTGTCTCTAGCCCGAAGCTGAGTGTTAAATTTGAAGTCCTCCATGGTGGAAGCCTTGCTGCGAAGCTCTCGGACAGCGTATTGTTTGCGAGAAGACGAAGATCCGGCGTTTCGAGACGACATAGCGATTGTCGAGGAAGGATCAGTTGGGAGATGATGTTGAAGTTGGAGGGAAGAAAGAAAGCGGACTTAGAGAAAATTTTCGAAGTCCGGCAGCCTTTTATCCACGGTTCTTAAGAACTTCCCAGGACGTAATAAGCCACTGGGAAAATTCTAAGAATAGTAGGAAGCATGTAATACTTACAAAGGTCAAAGAAAGGAACTTTGTGAAGTTGCAGGATGTTGTGATTAGATCTCTTGATAATCACACTCGGAAATTAGGCGCTTCTATCGAGTTAGCCGCGGGTTTAATTATCATCAGTTGATCCCGAGGCAACCGAACAGATCTATAGCCTTAATGAGTGGGAATACCATTGGGATATCGAGGAGATCAATCCAAAAGCTCGGATCAGTTGCAGTACCACACTCCCAAGGGAGGTACGAGCCTGTCTACCCAACCAGATGACCGGGGACGGTCAGATCTTTAGTTTGGGGGAGATAATACGCCCATTTTGCGTGCAGGCATGCAATGGCCTAATTTTAACGGTTAGAGCCTTGTAGAGTACTAAAGGACTGTAGTGAGCCCGAGCTGACAGTCAAACTTGTATCATGTTAATGCCAGGACGTCAGATCCAGACAGGAAAACACATCCTGACGAATAATAAGAGTTAACACTCGAGTCCCTTGGTCGGGGAGTCCTTCAAGACAAAGCCACCTCTGATATGAGCTATCAAGGGATTATCAACTTAGTTTTCAACGCCTAACGGCCAACTGAGTATGATACTGCACCGAGACGAGCTTAGAACCAATAGATCTATTCGTATTACCAGTGGGGATGGATTATTCAAGGCCCAGACTCAACAGATCTGTTCACTTAGATCGAGTTTCGGGATGGATCAGGTCGCAGGAATGTGACTAAACGGAGAAACAACCAAAGTGTATCATCCCAGTTACATGTGGACGTTTCCTAAATGGGAAATAGACGCCTGAGATGTACAGCTTTGACCAGGAGTGTTGCAAGGGTAGATCTTTCGACTTCACCATTGTTAAACCTCTGGATCTATTCGATATATGCATATCGTTGGAAAGCTAGAAGCCAAACGAACCTATTGGGACAGGTTTCCCCCCTTTATATGTACTCCCATTCAGTTGGAAAGGCATACAACCGTTCACATAGCGGAATCAAATGAGGAAACGTTTGAGTTACCTGTGCAGGAGCTTATCCGTGCCCTTTAACCACCAGCATGTGGATGGACGCACAGACCAGGTCCGGATTCGAAGGTCAGGCAACTAGATCTCGACGAAGGACCACCAGAAATGGACATTTTACTTGTTTTTATCCTTTTACTCTCTGTTTCTCTGGTGTTTGTATCGTTTCTCGTCCTATCTTTCCTTATATGTATCAGATCTCGGACTCCGTTCTCTCAAATCTATAGATCTATTCCATAAAATAGTAAATTGGCTACAGATCTATTCGTAGAAGTACTTAAGGACGTAGCCTACAAAAATATATTCAGGTTTTGTGCCCAGTTTCTCTGACTAGCTAACCTTTGCTCTCATACGTGAGGAGTAAAGGCTTTGTAAGCCGGGCGGTCTTCGAAAGTGGTTGTGAAATTCTCATCTCGTTAGGCCCGATATCTTGTCAGTTGATAAAGTCTCAGCTAGATTTGAATCGAAGGTAGACTCCTATCGTGGAGATACAGAGGGCTTGGTTCTCGGTTGTTCCAAGTGAGCGTTCAGAGTTTCGGTGGCTCTGTTCAAGCAGACGTGTGGTGATCGGTGATCCATACGAGCTGTGGAAGGTTTCCTGTGATCGGTGATCAGTAGATCTTCAACCTGGTTCTGATAGTATTTGTGTGGTCATAAAGTCTGATCTATACGAGTTCTCTCGTTCCTTGTAAACCCTTTGAGTGGATCACTCACCCCCTTCGAGTCCAGATCAAAAGATCTGTACTTCCGTGTCACTTCGCTCTGTTGACCTGTATTGCGGATCCAGTAGATCTTTTAAGACTACCAGTTCGTTCTAAGGTATAAGATCGTGCGGAATCTCTGACAACGCCCCACACCTCGCTTAAATACATTTGACAAACGACATAAGAAGTATATTGGTGATCAGTGTTCAGTGATAAAGTCACTAGGTCATTAGATCTATCCAACGAAGCATTAAATTGCACCCTTCATATCCTCGTTACCGCTTAGGACTCATGCCCGTTCAAAAAGATCTCACAGTCAGACGGGAGGAACACAAGCCATACTCGCAATGACTGATGCACTTCATGACATTGCAAACAGCATTAACGACACCCCGAGGCGCCAACGAGCTGCTGTCCAAATACTTCAAGATGACAAAGACATGTCTGACGAAGAGACCATTGATGCCATGTGCTTCTTGACTGACAACGCGAATGCTGTCAACACCTTCATTGGCATTAAGGACAAAGAACACCGTACCAGATTTCTGCGTCGCATGATGGAACGAGCGAGGCATTGATCATACTTTGTGTATATACAACAATTCTAGAATTGTCTCGTTACTAGTATCTAGAGTGAATCATGTACAGCTAAGTAACGTTGATACTGTGCCCACATATCTTTTGCAATTCTGTCCCTTCGCTCACTAGCACGCTGAGTTTCCTCATCGGTAATATCGCCTACAACTGGTCCATTGATTCCGGTGTACTCATCACTTCCATCGCACAACCTAGTTGATGCTGGTTCCTTCCCAGTAATTAGAAGACGTAGCTCCATATCCTCTTCTTCATCTAACTCTCCTGCAATATCATCGGGATCCCAACGACGGATATAATTAAACAAAACACTCTGAGCCACCACTAATCTGGCTTGCATTTGCATTGAATAACCGGATGGTTTTGTAGCAGCCAGCTTGAACCGTTTCTTATAGACACCTAGAAGGCGCTCAATAACGTTCCGGGCTGAGGCATGTCGAAGATTGAACAATTCCTTATAGTCACTTGGTCTAGACAGGAATTAGTATATGATAATTGCTGCAATCTAACAGTACTCTCACCTTTGATTGACCCGCCCCCATTCCTTGAGATGATAACGAACTCCACGGTAGGGAACAAGTAATATGTCACAAAGAGGGAAACCTGCATCTGCTAGTATATACCATGGTCGGGGTACGGTATCGAAATGACCAAGACGTCGAGCAGACTCGAAGATATGAGAATCGGAGGCATTCCCCTCCCATCCAGACAGCACATAAGTGAAAAGCAGATACCAGTTGCATGCAGCCAATACATTTTGCGACAGAAAACCTTTTCGATTCCGGAAACGAGCAGAAATGCTGTCTGCGACATGGACTTGAACATGGGAACCATCGATTGCGCCAACTGCATGTTGGAAAAATGGAAAGAGACGGGGATTATTTTGGATCTGTGGGGGTGTACCAGGGGCGAATGAGGGCATGTACCGGCTGTAGAAGGGTTCGGATACTAGCAAATTAGAGATACAGTGAATGGATCTAGAGTAAGATGGAACATGAGTAGGTCAAGATACCAGAGCAAGAGATTGTACTTACTGGGAGATGACGGTGCTTGATCTCTGAAAGCGTTCCATCAAGTCTCGAGTGGCAGTCCCATGGCGCACAAAATACAGAAATATTGCAAGCCGCTCGATTGCATTCACTTCTCTTGTGTGCCGCAAATTGCCCATGGATATCAGTTCCTGTAGTAGTCGAAGGAAAAGGGACTTGGACATCCCAAACTGGTCGTAAAACCGGCCGGGATGGCCATCGAGGAGTTCCTGAATCCACATCCGACCAGTCAAAATAGATGTGAGTCTCGGTGTTCTACAGAGTTGATGTGTGGTCATGGCTGTAAGAGCGCTGGCAGTAGCGGCACCTAGCAGTGCAATCTTTGAGTGTTTATGGCGTTTGAGATGCTTAGGATCGCTGAGAGTATGAGAAGAGGATGTAAAACGCGTCATATTGGAGGATACACGAATGGAAACAAAGTGCTATGAAATAAACGCGCCCTTGACACGAACTGTCACAGTGAGGTCACACAAAGATTCCCGGAAAATTTTGTGGCTCTGGATTCTGACATCATTCAGAACTTTCCGGAAGGAATCCAGGAAAAATTTTCCGGCGTCGCGAACGCACCCTAATCTTATCTGTGAAAGATAACCGGCTGTAACCGGCACGCCATGCGGACTTCGAAAATTCCGAGCATGGGGGTCCCTCAGTCCCTTGCTAGCAGGCTACTGGGTTTGTACTTGTTTGTTCCGTACGTGGCAACGATAGAATTTCGCTCGTTTTGAAATATATGCTCGTTCTCCTGTTCAACCCTCGTTCTTACTCTTCAAGAGTCTCAAAAGATGATCAAGTTCACTGCCATCGGTGTTCTGTGTGTTTTTGAATGGGGTGCTGAGGTGAAAAATTGAGCTTCAACGCTTCTAAGGGAAAGTTTGGAATCTATTTCTTTCATCGAGTGAGTCTTCTTTTCTGCTAGCTTTCTATGCTCGTTCCTTATATCTTGTATAGCCTTCATCCAGATTGCTACTCTAGCTACAGGGTCAGCTATCGTGTAAGGTCGATCCACAGTCCAAAACGGCGGGCCCACCGTGTTCACCTAACTTAACACAGCGCAATCCATCTCTGTCAACCTCTGTCAACATCTAACGAGTCGTCCAAAATTCATTCAGTTCTGGACTCTTAGCTTTTTGTTGGACAATTCTCAGTAATTAGCGGTTAAGTACCAGGCTAGTAACATATAGCTCCTCATTGAGATGTACAATCGTTACATGCATAAAGAGCTAGGATTTATGCTTCCTTCGCGAGCACAAACCGTGTTCCACGGTGAATACCTAGTATCTTCAAGCTTGCACTTCAATTATACATGTACTTTCTTTAGAGAAGTCTTTCAATTCACATAAACTATTTTGTAGATTGACAAAAGTCTGAGTTCTTTAACCAACTCGACGAGGTAGGCGATGTGTATATACATCCTAACGGAAGTAATAGGCAC
The DNA here is from genome assembly GCA_027919835.1 of Lentinula raphanica. Taxonomy (NCBI): domain Eukaryota; kingdom Fungi; phylum Basidiomycota; class Agaricomycetes; order Agaricales; family Omphalotaceae; genus Lentinula; species Lentinula raphanica. The sequence goes on from JANVFP010000048.1 coordinate 162,649, forward strand.
TTAAGGAGTAGCGAGGGTGAAACCAGCAGGTAGCAGAGTTGGGATGCCAGAAGGGTAGCAAGAAAACGAGACAAACTTAAAGTAGGGTAAAGAAGAAGTAGGACAATAACTTGAAGAACAGTCAACCGAACGGTTCGTTGTTATGAAGAAGCCGAACTAGAGCCAAGAAAGACAAGGGCAACCTTTGAACAATCAAGATGATACATAAAAGATTTTGTCCAACCAGATGACTTGCGTCTTAGAATCAAACGCCCGGAGTCGTGAAACCTGGCAAATCGGGCCAATTGCCCAATTGTCCGGGATCTCCGCCAATTCTGATCCAGGACGAATGCGAAGGAGTCCCAGCGTCGTCCAGAATGAAGAGTTGCCACCACCCAGGAGGAGAGACGAATGCGTTGGGTGGAGTGGTGATGGTACAGGAAGTACCCGAGCAAGAGAATTCTGGGAAAATAGTGCGAGCACCCATAGCGTTACCGTGAGTGCTTGACGTGGCTGTCATAGTTCGAAGGACAAACAGTATGAGCTCTTCGCGGAACTGTAAGCAAGAACGTTACCGATACGCACCTGCAATTAGAGAAACCTTCACATTGGCAATCGATCCATGGAACACCTGAACGTTCGTAATCTCGAACGTTTGACTATATCCAAAGTCCGTTTCCGAAATGTTGTACTCCGGCTGTCTGATGCCCTGGTTTAGGTACGGCGGGACGTAAACCTCTATCCTCATCTCCTCAGGGAAACCAGGCGTCTGTGGGTCACTCCCAGAAACAAGGATACGACCGTCAGGCAGAAGGGTAGCTTCGGAGTGATACAGGCGTGCGACTATGGTCGTGTTCAGAATAGAGAATCGTTGGCCGACAGGCTGGGTAGGGTCGTATAGGACTGCGTTGAAATTGGGATCGGATGCGAGACCAAAGCCGGCGACGCCTTCCATGGCTCCGTTCATGATCATCATTGTACCTTTAGATTTCGGGACAAATGTCATCGAAGAAGCTCTGGGATGAATTCGGGAAAGGCATACCATCAGGCAACGGAACCATACAACTCATCACACGCCTTGAAGGCTGTAGGGGATATTAGCATTTATCATCGAAATTTTGCTCAACCGACGACTGACCATACGCTCCAGAGTCCATGTCGCATTTTCAGTTTCTGGTTCAATCGAAACACAGTTATCAATCACTTGCGCTACAAACGATGAATGGCTCAATTAGCGAACAGTGACCGAGTCGTCTGATCAGAGCATACCAGGGCCAGGAGTAGATCCTCCGCAAATTAACACCCTAAGTGGGTCAGTGTAGGCTTTGTCAAATTTGTGTCAGTTGTGGTATCGATGGCTGAATGAGAGATAGGCCTACGAGCGTATTGAGGGAATGGAATCATAGAACCCTCCAAAGGATAGGTTCGGCCTGCGAGGACTACATGATTGACCAATCAGTCTGTGACCTGAGATTAGTCGATCGTCAAGTGCTACTTACAATTATTCACCGCTCCCGGTATATTGGGAAGAGTCTTCACAGTCTCAAATGTGACTGGGTCAAGAATTCGAGCTTCGTTGTAATAACCAACAAAGATACGACCAGAAGGCAACATTGTAAGGAATGGATAACTTGGATCATCAGTCAGTCAAAGGGATAGGAGCAGAAGCGATATACTCATGAATGGAGACGTACAGGTTATAGGGATCGGTCCGATTGAGGAAATCAAGGAAGACAGTTCCAGAACCCTCTGGAAGAGGAAGAAGTTCAAGACTCGGCTGAGGAGAGGCGTTGCTTCCTGTTTCTCCACCCATGACAAGAATAGAGCCGTTGGAGAGGACCAATGCAGAAGGATACCAACGGCCAGCCTGAATGATTGAGACATGACAGTATGTAAGCCAGCAGATCGAACTCACCAACAGATGAAGCTCATTCCAATTTTCTTCCCAGTCATTAGTCGAATTGATACCGGGTACGCCATTGGGTGTATAGAGCCTGATACCAAACGTAGAGTCCAGTGACCAGCCTGAGCAAGATGAGATATTAAGTTTCATAGCCGTCATCAGACCTCAGTCACTGACACTAACCTCCGACATTGATCTGCCTAGCGCCCTTGTCAGGAAGTATGACACTTCCGGAGCAAAACACATCGGTCTGAACATGCATTGTGCGCCATGCGGCCGAAAAGTTTGAAACGAGACTGAGGTCAAGTTCGTATGCTCCTGTAGAGTTATCGAACCTGAGAAAACGATCAATTGAACTGGACTATATGTTCTACTTGTTGAAGGACTGCTTACTCGCTAGTGCCCGCTTTCTCAAGGAAAGTGACCTTGTTGTTGACGCCGAGGGTTGCAATCAAAGGCACAACGACGCTGTGCAGATACATTAGCGAAAAGTTCACGAATGATAACGCTACACAATGAACATACCCGGGAACTAGGAAAAACGGCGCTCCTCAGCAAATAATCCATCACTAGTCTAAGCCAGATCACACTTACCGAAAAACTATTGAACTGTCAGTCAACCAACCACTGCGAATACAAGAAAGATTTGGACTTACTTCATAGTAACCAGTGTTTTCAGGTGTGTGCCAGACGTTCATAGTACCGTTCCAGGTGTACATCGTCAATCTGTTCCCACCTAAACTCGCAATAAGAATGCCTGAAACACACACACATAGACCGTCGAGGTTACATACTTCCACAGAGATGTATTGGATCACCGGAGCATTGCTGGTTGCAGTCAGATTCCGGAGCCTGTGAAAGAGATGTAGGTCAAAGCCTTGCGGGAGTAAAAGGAACATTGAGCATGTACCAGTGTTCCACCATTCGCCGCAATGTCAGAAATATCTCCACAGACTGTACATCAAAAGGAAGACTAAGCTCAATCTTGTTCAAACTGAGGTCAGAACCTACAGCATTGGTCACTAAACTCCATCCCAGCAGCGGTGTAGCCAAAGGCAGAGCATTGACTAGTGCATGCATTTGCCGAGTTGTTCAAAGTAAGGATGAGCTGCCACGGAAGGGTCCTCACGCCGGCAGCGTTGTCTCTAGCAGGTTCCAATCAGAGAGCTTCCGGGGGGCGTTAACACTAAGAAACTAACGTGTAACATCCAGCATATGTCCAGTCTCCTGTGAGATTCGTAGTCTGGACTGTAGGCACCGGGAGAGCAGTGACATTGTCCAATTCGGTATAGACAGAACTGTCATGCCCCTTTGATCAGTGAAGAATCCTACGGAGAAACAGTATATGTACTGACAGCCGATTTGGTCCACCGCAAGCTTCTCTGATGACAGGAATATCAGAAAATGTCGGTTGTCAACAAAATAAAAGAACAAACGTTGCGTTGCCAGCGCATCCCATGTTACATGTTGACTCGTCCGCGACAACGGCGCCATTGACCAGTCTATCGCCGCAAACTGATGGTTGAAAAAGATCAGGTTCTAGCGAACGAGTCGCGGAAACTAGCTGTCAACGATACTCACAACATTGATCCTGATAAATGATCAGTCTTATGTTTCAGAAGGCAATGTCTGTAGGCTGTAATCACATACACTGAATTCAATCCCTGCGACCGTGAAATTTTGACTAGCGCATAGGTTGACACATTCTTCGACAGTAGTATTTGGGTTGTCAGGTTGTTCAAATTCGAATACGCGGCCAAAAGCGTTATCACTAATGTGCTCGTGAGAGATACGCACAGAGATTGTCACAAAAGAAACGTACACATAACAAGCCACGTATTTCCATGGTGTCGGCAGACCCGAAGTTACTGGGAAAACGGGGGCTCCTTCGCCGCCTCCGCCTCCTCCAGGAGTCGAAATTGGAGGGAGATTGTCACCGGTATAGTTATACATCTATAGTGTTCATGAGAGGTGTACTTGCGAGAAGTAAAATTTGTTTACGTTGAGACGGTTAGGACCACCACAGAATTCCGAAGCGTTCCCCGAGCAAACCTAGATGAGGAACATATACATCATCAGAAATGCCGCGTAGGTACACTGCTGAGGCACCGTACCATATTGCAGTCTGTGATCGGTGTAGGTGCACCTCCATTGTTGATAGCAGAATCACAAACTTGGAAATACTTAGTCAACGATCGACCGAAAGCGTTACGGTCCAACAGGTCATACTCACAACATTGGTCGGCGAACTCGGTGCCGGCATACTGATATCCAGCAGCGAAGCAACTTGCTGTGCATTCTTCCACCGTGGCCGGGGTGTTTAGGTTCACACCTACCGTGAGTGTGCGCTGGCCGTTGATGCCGTCACTATCGGAAGAAGCAGAGTCGATGAGTTCTCAATCGAGGGTTACTTCGTCGAGGACATCCTAGTAATTACCTGTAGCAGCCCAGAGAGGTCCAGTTTCCGACGCTAGGTACCGTAATCGGAGGAGGAGGGGGAGTTTTACCCGAGTTGAAGACGTTAAGCCGATTGGCAGCGCCTACATACAACAAAAAAAGATGATGATGAATGAGAAATGGAAAATGGGTGCTTCGATTTTGATCATACATACCGCATACTTCTTGTCCGTTTCCAGCACATGGCGTGTTACAGTCCGAAGCAGCAGCCGTGGTGGCATTGTTTTGAATACGATTATCACAGTCTATGGATCCGGACCTGTCAGTAAAATACAACATGTTATGTATCAGCGTAACAGCGCGTACAGCATTCATCACCAAATTCCACTCCAGCTAGCACAGAATTGTTCGTATCACAAAAGTCGAGACAGGATTCGATAGTCATGCCAGTTCCGTTGGCGAACGACGCGCCGTTCAAAGTGCGAGCTCCGACGTTGTCTCTGGAACGACGAAAGGACAAAAGGATTACTCGGTCAGTGTCCCAACCAGTGCGAGCAACACAAGAAGCAGAGTCATAATTACGTGTAGCATCCTTCCGAGGTCCAGTTTCCGGGTAAGTTTGTAGGAATCGTCTGACGACGGTCACGGTGTCGTCTTCCGTCAGGAAATGAATGAGTGTGGGTTGAAGCAAAGGATGACTGGGAGGCGCAAAGTGTCAATGAGTACACAAACGCAATGTAGAATCAAAGCGAATGGCGTCGTACATGAGCGAATGTTATGGCTATCGCCAACGCGAAGACTTTCGAAGAGGCCATTATGAACATAGGCCCACTGGAACAGGCCTAGTGAAGGGAAGAACGACACGTCGAGTTTTTATACTTCTAGCTGATCGTCGATCAGTCGAGTCGAGATTCCGACGTCCCAACACCCCACTAGCCGCGGAAAGGTCCCTCCCCCCAAAGTTAAGTCACGTTGTTTGGCGTAAAATATGCCTAGTATTCATGATTCATGCTCAACCTCCGTTCTATCTTCTACTGAGAAATTAGAATCACTCACCCCCCGAGGAAAGAGTGAATGCGAGTGGTGTACCTAAAATTCTTCTATTACACTTCCTTTTCGTAACGTATGTGTCGAAAACGCGTACCTCTTGAAGTCTGGCATGAATATTGAATGCATGTCGCACGAACATATGTACAGTAGCTCCTTTGGGTGCAAATCACTGAAGAAGCGCATTTACCCAAAGACCGGTTTTTTCCTCAACTGACGCCCGTGCCGGTACCTTGACACTAAGTAGACACTAGTTTGTTTCCCCTGAGATGTGTTCACCGGTGGTGCGAAGGACCAGGAACTCCCCCAAGTTGTGTGTAGATTCAAAGGCTATGTGCCATTGTATGGCGCTGTATGATGTGTTGATGTGTGGACATCTTTCTTCTCTCAATCAGTGCTGTCAGGCTATTGATCAGATATGACGAGCGATATCAAGGGCTGGACCGCCAGAGCTTACAGGCTTGCTTTTGGCGCGTCCCAAAACCCAGTATCGGACAACATCAGCTTCAATTATTTCGAGGGCTGGTCATTGAAGCAGTTAGCGCGAAATAGAGTCATAAGGTAAGTAACGCGCAAAAACCTTGTCCATGAGAATTATGATGCGCAACAGCTCCGAGTCCCCATCTGACGTTGAACGTTGAAACTTTTACTCGGATTCGTTCAAGCTTGGAACACGAACACAACCAGACATCTGCGCAGAACCGAAACAAGTCGAAGTAGATCGGCAGGCAGAGGGGGAAAAAGAGTCCGGGAAATGTTCAGATGTTCTCGCCCTTGTTCTCCTTCGAAATTTTTTGGGATAGAATCCTGCGAGAATGATACGTGTCCGACTGTGCCGTCCCATCCAACGATAGGTTACAGGTAGATATCAAAGAAAAGTCTATTGTGAAAAGACCTTAGTTCAGGAACCCTGTGAAAATTCCGCGAATGACTGGTTATTTCTGGAGCCTTTGCCTCGAACGCAAAATTGAACGCACAAAAATGTTGAACAAAGGCTAGGTACTGTCAGGTCCCGTCTTCTGTGTTCCCACTTTTTCTGTAATCGTATTCGATTTCCAGCAGATTCCAGCGAGGCTTGAGAGGGCCGCTGATCGGCCAGAAAACGAGGGGTGGTCAAATTTAAACACGGAATATACACATCCAACGACCCATGTTCTCCTGAGGACGCTGCAAACGCGTTTCGAGAAGTGCGGCTCCGCCCTATCGATCTTTCAGAAGCTCTCAAAATTTTCCGATGCGAAAGGATGGCAGAAGATCCTATACATTGCAAGTAAGGAGACGTGAAGATTTGAGGCGGCAGGAGTGAAATCATGAACCAAAAACTACATCGTTCGGCATCCTGGGTAGCTCCCTGAAGGTGACAGGGCTAAAGATAAATCGATAAGCTATTGAGCGCACGGAAAGTGGAGAACAGAGAACGATTCGAGGCAGGCATCGCAAGTAGAAATCGACGGGTGGTTCGTGAGCGGAACGAACAACTTGAACATTCGTATTGACAGGCATTTCGGAAGTAGATTCAGTTGACATAGGGGTATCGCGACTTCCAGTGTTGTAATGTCGAACGTCGAAGCGTTGAAGAGTGAGGATAAGACGGCGTTGTAAAATGTCAACATGATCGTTCAGCTTCAAGCTCAACGCTGTGAACGTTCATCTTTGGAAGAGATAAGCGCCCTAGTCTTCTCACGGGTAGCTGGCTTCCCGGTTTTGTTTTTTTTAGTTGTGTTCTGCTTCAAGTTTCTAATTACTTACATTCTGTGCAAAATCGCGATTCCAGGGCTCTTGTCAGGACCTACATTCCATGTGTATCGTGCACAACATAAAACTCATTGACAACCACGGCCAGTATTATACTAGCCCGACAGACCTATCCGATATTTCAATGTTGAACGTTCAAATTTGAAAGTTCATTCAAGGTCACACTGGTAGAGCATGGTAATACATTTTTGAATATATGTCTGCCAAAGGGATTGATCGCGGGATAGGTTGGTGAAGGTAAGTACGGTAACATGAATCTGCATCCACAGAAAACGACGAAAGCCACAGATCAGTGAGCGGTTATTACAAAGGGAAGAACCTCTTTCGAAGAAACAAGGGAGGAAAGCGGGAACGATAGGAAGCGACTAGAAGACGACCTGTCGGCAACAAAAAGACCTTCTGAGTCTTACACGCAAATCGTCCGGTCCATACACTACATACCGGATCTTCAAACACCACAAACCCTCAATTCGAGCTAGGTATCGAACAAGTATGTATGAAGTTCCCGCTGCGTTGAAAGGGTGGCTTTTCTGGTTTTGACCAAGGTTTCATTGAGCATCGAGGGTCCATGAACATTCACCGCGATCTCACCTTTGGCAGTTCTACCAGATGTACCTCGCAGAGCATTCTGCGATCGATTATCTTCAAAAACAACCTTGTGGTCAAACTGAGTCAGATTAGGGCATAGGATCCATTCACAAGATTGAAAAAGCCCTTCGGACTAATAAAGGCGGTCAAAAGTCGAAGTGGATATGGCAAATGAGTGAACTCATCTCGATGCAAAAAGGGTCCTCCAAAGCGATGATATCGAAAGATTTTCGAACCACGTTGCGGTTGAATCCTTTCAAGATGGAGATAAATACGATAAGTACAATGTGCTGACACGTTGAAGATTATTGGAATCGAGGGTCAGTTCACCGCGATCTCACCTTTTGCAAGATGTACCTCGCAGAGTATTATTGAAGCATTTCGCGATCGATTATCTTCGAAATTCAGCGAGTCAAGCCCAAATCTGACAGTCACCTTGTGGTCGAACATCAAGGGCAGAGTATCCATTCACGAGAAAGCCATTCGGAATGAATAAGGCGGTCGAAAGTCGAAGTGGATATGGTAAATGAGTAGGCTTGAGTGGACTCGTCGCAAGGAAAGCCGCCATGATATTGAAAGATTCCGGGACCACGTTGCAGTTGAAATCCTTCGAGATGAATACGATAAGTGCAATGTGGTGACACGTTGAGGGTCTCGGAAGAACTTGCCGCAACTTGGGGGTCCTGACAAGGTCCTGATCAAGGGAAGAGGTACATAGGCAATAGGTATCCTGCGCCAAACGATGGGTTGATCTGCACATCGCTGTACTTATCATCGGCTCTTATTCCGAGTCCGACTCCTCCCGGTATGTTGTAAGTTGGTTAGAAAACACCCTTTCTCTGCGGGGGTATTGTTATTGTTGTTGTCCGGTGGCGAAGAGTCGCGAAGCTCAACGAACCATGAATGTTGTTGGGATATGATACGAGTACTGCAAAGCTATCTTGAGCTGTTAGTAAGGGAACGAGTTGGTGAAAAAATATCTAACGAAGGATGAGAGCATTGGAAGAGCAATCAGTGTGCGTTCATATCTCAGTCGCGAAGGAGAAAAACCCGACATGAGCTGGAATTAGACTTTGAGTGAGAAAATAAGCCAATTTCTTCAGAATGCCACAGCGGCGAACCTTTCTTACATAAGTGATAGTAGCCTCAAACCTTAATACTGGACGAGCAGCAATTGGGTGGAAAGAGTTTTCTTTCCCCCTCAAGATTCCATCCTTCGCCAGAAAAACTAATAGTCCAAGAGGGTCTACCTTTCGTTCGACCGGGATAGACTAGAGTTACGGATTATTATTTGAAGAAAACAAAAGGAAGGCAAGACCGAGCCAACGCAGTGGGTTCAGTCGGCGTTCGAATTTTTGAACTCTTTTTGTCGAAATTTTTCTCCCTCCGCCAGACTCTGGGGCAACGGTACGCCAACTTTATATTGTTGATCTAAACTCTAATGACGGCTGAAAACCCAAACTTTCTTCCCGCTGCTTTCTTTCTTACTTCTTCGACGGTCGACCCCATCTATCGCTCTGCACCGTCAACGTTCAACGATGAACACACTCGACGTTCAACCTTCACATTCTTTTAGACAAAAATGTCAACCTCCATCAGCCCTCCTTCGACTTCGCATCAGCCTCCGCCAACGACACGAAACGATCCACCATGGGTTGGGTGGATAGAAACAACCGGAGATGCGCTTCTTATCCTCGAGGCAGCTCGTCGTGGCTTGATTCCTCGTGTAACCAGACGTCTCGTCGATTCCGAGCGAAAAATGATTACTTCTGGCTCGGTCTTCGTTTTTGACGAAGACGAATCCGGAATCAAACGTTGGACGGATGGGTTTTTTTGGAGTCCGAGTCGGATTTTAGGGAATTTTTTGCTGTATCGAGAGACCGATAAACGTGGGCCGGGGCATAAAGGCAGCGGCAGCGGTAGCTCGCGGTCTCAGGAAGATGCGGAAACGGATGCAGGGAACACGCAAGCGTCCCAGGAAAGTCATTCGTTGTCTCGTCCCAAGAGCGAAACGAGTAATAATCTTGGGTTCGATAAACTTCGCGAGCGGTCTTTGATGGGTAGTCTTACGAATAGCTACAAGTTTAAGTCTGACGGACTCATGAAAAAGGTACGTCTGGCTATGACTGTTGTGTCCTCTAACCATATCTGATATCAGCTATCTAGACGTTTTCCTTGACCATTGGAGGAGTAGCCCAACATCTGATATCCTACTATCGCATCGAGGATGTCGAGAACGGTCGTCTACGTTCTCCGTCTTCCCTACCGGAACTCGCTTCCCTGGACATCAGCCCAGAGTATCTCGATAAGACCCATTTTCGGAATCCTCCCAAGGTCGAAGTCGGTCCAGATGGTGTCCCTCGATATCGTGGGGAAGCAGACGAACTCGAACCAACTACGTCTTCGATCCTCACCGCCCCATTATCCACGGGCCTCCCACTCTTGACTGACGGGCGTGTCACAGACAGCGGTAATAACAAACGCCCGAACAAGCGTTTTGAACCGTATCCCGCCGGTTTACCTGCACCGAAGAGGCAGCGGAAACGAAATGACGACAGGTCTCCCGAGTCTCCAAACGAAGAAGATCCATCGAGTCGAAGACAGCGTTCTTCGTCTCAGACACCTACGCCGTCTACCTCCTCCCAGCCACCTTTGCCTCATTCGACGTATACTGGCACTGAATCCCCACCGGCTGGTGGTGTTGGTGTGGCACCTCCACAACCGGCGTATGCGGGATATTACCCGGTACCTCCAGGGTTTGCGCCTCCGCAGGGCATGTACCCTTATCCTTCGCCTCATCACCCTTCGTTCATGCCTGCACAAGGTCCTGGTCCTACACCGCCATATGCACCTGGTCTGTCGTACAGTGGATCGCCAAGCCCTGGGACTGGGACTGGACCTGGGATTCCTACGGGCCAGGCGTATTATGGTTACCGGCAGCCTTATCCGTTTCCTGGAACGTACCCTCCTGGTACGACGTGGGCGTCTTATCCATATCCTACGCCTCAACCTGCACCAGCATCTCAGCATCAATCGCAACCTCAGCAGCCGGTACAGCCGATACCTCTGCCGGTGAAGGATGCGGAAAACTTATCGTAATGGGTTGGTTCATGATGCATGAATGCTGGCAGCCTGTACAGTAATCGGAAACTTTCTTTATTTGGGTTCTATCTTCACATCATTATCTCTGCTCTGATAATTCATAGCTACTGCTTTTATTTGTATGTTGTACGTTTATTCTGTTTTCTTTGGTCGACCTTCTGGTTATCATTCTCTCTGTGTACTACTACCACCTGTTTTTCTCTCTTCTCTTATCAGTATTTCTATTTTCCTCGATACCTTTTCTTCACCATGTTGAACTTGCCTCGTGTTATGCCTAATCGTTATATTGTTCCGGTTCGAAATGTATACAGATGCGTTACTGGGTCAATAGTTGGACTTTTGTCGTTGATACTTATGTCGTTTGTGTCGGTATGCAATTATAACTAGTATGTTTTCTCAGTTTCTCAGTCAAGTCCGTTTCTTTGAGAGTTCAACGTCAACGTTCAGGCCTCAGAACTGGTTCAGGTTCCAGAACCTTCAGATGCGCGCCCGTCGGGCCGCCTAGCCGGTGCAGTGAACTTGTGTTGTCCATTGTTTGTTTACTCCGACTCTCACGACCCAACTCCTCTCAAGTTCTTCATCTTGAACGTGGTGAACTTAGGACCACGAGCCAAGTCGGCACACTGTACACTACTTCTCCTCACTGCACCACCTGTCTGCCGCTCCTTCTACCCTCAACTTCTGAAAAATATCCTTCGAATCTCCAAGCAGCCACACCCTTGTCGTTTATCTCGTCGTTGAACGTCTTGCCAGGACGCTATGACACGTTTTGGTGACTTCGCTCCTCTATGCAGAAACACACCCTCGTATACCTGGTGTAATCTCTTCTATCGACAACTTTCCGATGATTCCTCTCTGAAGAGTATCTTGACTGGTCTATCCGCCGATGCGAATTCTGCACCAGTAGGAATCAACCCTGTTTGTGGTATCGCCAAATCCGGGACCACGATAAACGGACCACATCAGGGATCAGGAAAGAGCTTGGGAAACATCGCAAACATAGTCGTCTGTGCTGTGAGCATGCTCGTGATTCTGGGGCTGATCGTTGGGTCTCAAAAGAGAAAAGCTGCTGTGGGTGAGTGAAGAACTTGGTCGAACCTCAATATACCGTCCTTTCTCATGTAAATTTCAATAGGTCGGGTTGAACTTCGCAATCTGCTAGTGATCTACTTCCTCACATTACCATTCCAACTCTTGACCACCGGCGCGGTACTCGAGCAAGGTTCAACAGCACTCGTTGCGTTAACCGCCATACACGCAGGACTCGTCGCAGCTTTCTTTTGGGCTCTGATCATGAATGCCCTCATTGCAACCCAGAAAATTGAAGATGGAACACCGGCTGCATTAGTCGTGCGTGTGCTTTTCAGTTCCTTAGCGACAATACAATTTACACAGTTTTGCGTAGCCTTATTTCCTGTTCTGCGCAGCCTTTTTTGCGGGAACGACGTACATCGCATTTGATGTCGCACTGGGTATCACCACAGCATTGGGCCCCTCCAACGATCCGAGTGAATTACGAAGTATTCCATTATTTGTCTTGACAAGCGTTTGGCCAGCAGCGTGGGCATCTATGAATTTCTTTCACTTGTTCTTTTGGCGTTGACTTGGCCGTTACTAGGGCTTCCGTACTTTATTTTGCGATCATGGCCTATATCGTTCTGGCTGTGCTCAACGAGACACGGCCGATGTGGTATTACATTCTGTCTGCAGGCCTGTTTGTGCTCAGTCAACTTGCTTGGTTCCTCCTCGGGAAGGTTATCTGTGAGGTGAGTAGATTTCATGTCGCTGCTCTCAGTCCGCGCACTCGGTTGGTCCGAGGATCTCTAGTTACACGTGTGGTTTCATTGAGCTCACGGTGATCAATGGAGACATCGATATGGTGTCTGATTGCCTACGGTCCGATTATGCATGATTCAGACTCTTATCCTGACTGTTTGATTTTCCTTTTCATAGGGATCAACGAGCAAGATCGACGGTTCCTTCATTGCGACCATCCTGGAGACCGCCGCAGTTAGTGTGCTATATCTAGCATGGAGGAGTATTACAGAAGGTTCGTCTCAGTCACGATATCGTTTGATTACTCTCGTTCTTCTTCTGTGGCTGCTCTCGTACGTGACGGTACACCGCGCTTTCTTTACGGTGTGGCGCACATTCTACGAGCTACGAGGGCTTTGCTTTCGTTTTCAATGGAATCCTACGAGCCATCTAGGCTGTATCTGCTTCTGTGGCCCAGAAGCTCACCTGCAGAACGATCTGGATGGAACTGTATCTTCCGCACGGCCCTCAATATGGTGGCGCATTCATCTAAGACCTTCCTACTCTTTTCAACCTCTCTAAATTTTTCGTTGACTCTTTTTTTCGTTGTAACAGATTCATGGGATGATTATCCCTATCCAATGTACCCCTCATAACCTCAGGCTGCAGCAGACAATCCGGAAGTGATAGCGACACATTTACATAACCCATCTTCTTGGCGGTTCCCTCAAAAAAACACAAAAAAACTGGGAATACGTTCTGCAGTTGTTATCGTCCACCTCGTGTGTCGCAGTGTACGGGGTGCTTTCCAATCTTTCTTTATGATCCTCTTGCCATTATGCTGTTGTTTCCCCCGTATCCGAATGTTGATGTATCGGTATCGTTGGCCTACCATGCCCAGTTATCCGTCCTTTCTTCTTTGATCACTCATCCTCCTCCCCAATCTCAAGAATAATCTCCTACTCTCATTTCTGCCACCTCTTCATGTTGTTACTGATTGTGCCCGTGCAAGGACGTTGTGGTGCAAGCTTGCAAGGCGATAGCCATTTCTTGTTACCCGCTATACTGTGTATATCTGATTGCCCCTATATGTATTTTCTCCCTTTTATTGACGTTTAATCCATCTTGACTGTATATCATTATCTGTTCTCGATACCCTTGCGTTTTCTGTTTTTCTCTTTCTGAATCTCTTCGACTGATTATCTTGTGCTGCCTTGATTTTCTTTTCTTTGTTTTCAAATAGCTCTCGACTGAGTTCGGCATTTCTTCTTTGTGGTGGTTGGAATTCCTGTCTTGTAGCTGTGAAGGGTTGTGGGTTGGCCGAGTCGTGGTACCTAGAGAGGGTGCAGGCTGGGTGAAATGAAATACTGAACCTAGATTTCTTCTTTGCCTAATGAATATAATGATTTCAGACGTTTGGCATGCGCTAGATCATCGATGAGCTGGTAACATTTACAGGAATAATACGGTGTCTAAGTATCGTACAACAAAAAGGAAAAGAATCAGAAAGAGACAGCAAAATTTACAAGGTAGCATAGGAAGATCTCAGCAAGTACAATGAGAGGGGGAATGACGATGAGAGATGGGTATGCGCAGAACCAATGATATATGCAAAACTTGACCGAATGTCGGGAAACAGAGCAAAGGTCGGAGGAAAGGCTTCGAAAGGGGTTTGAAGACGAGCCCGCAACGGAGCAGAGGATGAGGAACGACGAAAATGAAAACGAGCCGGTATAGTAAGGAGTCAAATCGTGTATGAGTTGGAAGAGATAAATGAGATGGGAATGCCATTTTGTAGAGTGATATCCTGAAGAGGCTCAGTGTAAGCAAGATACGAGACGGACCGAGACCAAGATGGCAACGCACCAACACTATTCTTCGTCCAAAGAAATAGGTTCCAGATAACTCTCCGGGACCAAAGCGAGTTGTTTGTCTTTTTGTGATGTTCGCCGCTTCCCTTTGTCATCCACACCATCTACGACGACGAGTGCCCAACCTGAGCCGCCACCTCGGCCTATCACTCGTACGACCTGTTCTTCTTCCAAAGGCATCTCTCGAGGGTCTTCCGGAATAAAGGGATAGAGTGCTCGATATAAACCAGGGCTGAGAGGGTTAGAATCTTCTTCGTCGTCGTCATAGACCGGTTCATCAGACGGAACGGTCCAATGCCCATCCCAGCCTTCGTTGTCAGCCTCTGCATCATCCTCATCCTCGTCTTCTCCGTCCTCATCATCGTCTACATCGGTGTCATCATCACTATCTGGAACATCTTGATCTGCGTTGATAGCAGTGGTTTTCCAGGCCTGATATTCGGCATCATCGAGCAACAGTTTGAAGATCACTCTCACTCGATTTTCTCTTGGGATATTCAACGTCCCTCGCCCGTCCTCTCCTAGACCGTGATGCCTTGGATCTGTTGTGGCATAGGAGTAATCTCGGATCTTCAGTGGTGCTCGAAAAGAGCTGTTCGGAGGAAATTCAGGATTTGGCAGGCCACTGGTATTGCTCATGGCATTCATGGAATGAGTGGCGGAAAGACGGGAAGATCGACCGTGGTCCTCGAACTTGACGGCCGTCGTTCTTTTCGCATGCTTGAGCCTTGTGTTGGGATCCAAGTCAACGGTCGATAAATCGTTTATAGGCTTCATCAGTTGCCCAGACGACGGCCGTTCATAAGCGCTGTGGCGGTTGTCGAAGGAGGAGCGCCTAAAAGCCCTTGAGAGACGACCGAAGACCCCATCCTCAGATGACGATTGAGAATGGTGTCTTGTGTTCGTGGGATGAGAGATTGAAGCAGGTCTGTTTTTGAGAGCTTTAGTCTCTTTCGTCAAAGGGGGGTCCATTTTGGCTGGAACCAACAGAGACGACCTGTCCATTTTGGGCAGGCGAGGATGATTGTTCGAGGGCAAAGAGGATTGCATTCTCTGTTATCCCCGACTCGAAGTGAAACGGAGAGAAGGGCCTTGTGGGCTCTAACACTGCGGGGATGAGCCGATATTCTTGTCCCGAAAAGTGTGGGAATATGCCGAGAACATGTACAATTTTCCACAAATTATGATGAATAGAATATTCAAAAGAATGCCGGAATAGTCGGCAGGGCAATCAACTAAGAAAATCCTGGGAACATTCTGAATATTCTCGAGATAATCCTGCACCACAAATTCAAAAAACAACCAAAATACTCACCTCATGAAAAACATGAGGTTCTTCAAAATGGTCTTCCAGAGAATATGGATTATTCAGCATATTCCCCCATAATCTGGGGAGGATATGACATTCTCTCCAAGAATATGCTGAATAATCCATATTCTATGGGAGAATACTGGGAGAATCTTTTGAAGCAATCCCATGGTGAATATCTTGGGATTTTTTTCAATTTCCAAGGCAGGATTGAGTGGAGAATGTTCACAATATTCCCAAACTCTTCTCAGTCAATCACTCAGTCAATTATTCTGGTATTTTTTTGAATATTCTACTCATCATAATTTATGGAAAATTGTACATTTTCTCAGCATATTCCCACACTATTCGGGGCAGGAATATCGGCTCATCCCCGCAGTGTAAACGCAATTTTTTGAACGCTTAGTAATCTCCGTCACATGCTAATTGCATTGAAACGGTTTATTGATGCGGTTTAATTTTCACGCGGTTGTAGTTCTTTTCGTTCCGACAGTCTATGCTACCTCACGGTGAATACCACTTTGAATCGGTGAGTAACGCACCTTGCGTCTACTCTGAATCCCCGACTCGAAGTGAAACGGAGAGAAGGGCCTTGTGGGCTCTAAACGCAATTTTTTGAACGCTTACAAATCTCCGTCACATGCTAAGTGCGTTGAGGCGGTTTAATTTTTCATGCGGTTGTAGTTCATTAAACATTTCGTTTCGACATTCTATGCTACCTCTGAGGCCTCAATATTAATATTCAACTCGCATCGTATGTCGATAGCGTTTATTCATACTAACTTCCTCGCTTATAACTTTCTCAGTTCCGACGCCGGTTGGTTCGAAGGGGTCAAACTGATAATCTAATCTGTGTTGTGCTGCAAATTGATGTTATGCCCGGCGCCCGCGAACCTCAACATCTGCCTATACAACGATAGACTAGGGTATAGACATCCGCTTTCAATGGGTAATTAAGATACCTCTGCCTTCTCCCAGCTGCGCGGTCGAGGTTCCTTCTATACTTCCTGCTTAACTCCATGCTTCTCATTTATTCAGACTTTGTACTAATCGTTATATACTTATATCTTTTGCCTACATACTCGTACTCAATAACGAATGTTTCAAATCTATCAATGAGTGTCTGTTCGAGTCGGGGACCGCCAGCGAAGGTGGCGTTAAAGCATGATTTTGTCAAGCTCGGAGTTATGACAGTAGTGAAGCGCTCCTGTGGTACAAGTCCCTTGAAATTATACTTCCGTCTAGATTCAAGCGCCGCCCTTTTTTCCCTCACCATTGTGCGTAGACATCAGAAATCATGTTCATACTTTTCATATCTCATATCGCTGCGATACTTCTGATGCCCAACTCTTTTGCCAATCCACAACGATCCTTGTCTAGTCCTTGAGCGCTTTCGAATGCCTTGATGAGAGATACTTGACCTTCGTCGATCCTGGAAGATGATGCTCAATGTTTATAGCAATGTTACTAGAAATTTCTTTCGCGTACCATTCTACTGCGTGGCCTTCTTTCTCCAGGAGAAGTTTCACTGTCGTCCAGCTGAATCTAGCTATTCTCGGGAAGCCAAAGGTGGGATCAAGGCTAGCCTTCAGCCAATGTTGAGTTTTAGGATCTACAATCGTGAAGATGAATGTTGAATAATACGATCCCCAATTTGTTTGACGTACCCGATGGATATCCCGAACCAAGCTCAACGTCCGAAGACTGAAAATTTGATTCTTCGAACACCCATCCTTCTAAACAAGCATCTCGGGTTACTTTAGCTGCGACACTTGCGGCACCAACGATCTTGTATTTGAAGTCGGCTTTGGATTCAACGGTGAATTGGATGTTGGGAAATAAGGATGAGAGGTAGGCTTGGTAGGTGGAAGTTGTTCCGAGAGCATCAACGTACACCTAGATATTTCTTCAGCACTACAGACCGCCTATTTTGCTTAAAGATACCTCAGAGAGTCGGATGCCTTTGTCCAGGATGTCCTTGATGAGTAAGACGGTCGCTTCTTGAGACTGTCGATTGAGGTTCGTAGCTGGTCGCCGAAGCATGCCACTGGAAATATCTTGTGGACTAATTGCATCGTCAATCAACAGGAGAAATTGGGCAAAGTAAGGGTCCGTGTCACCTTATAACCCGAACAGACCATCCCAAATTGTCTGGGTCAGATCGTAGAGTGTCCAGAAGACTTGATCTTATTTCCGGTGTTAGAGTCTTAGAGTCTGATACCATTGTAAGCGACTGCTCCAAAACTGAAGAACGACTCGCGCACCTGCGAATCCAAGTTGGTCCAACTGATCTCGGTAGGACACAGGACAGTATGCCACTCCATATACGAGTGGTCCGAGAACAGGACCGCGACCAGCTTCGTCTACGCCGAGAATATAGGGACCTCCGCCTGTCGGAATTGGTGAGTGATAGGTGTAGGAATTCTTGAGCGGTGTAGAAGGTCCAGGAGCTGAAGGTATGTTGGGCGTTACATCTGCTTCGGTATCTTCAGGAGAAATGTTTGTTGAGTCCATACTGTATATGAAAGTTTTCGTTTATAGGTGTGATGGTGGCCAGAGGAGAAAACGCGTTCTTTGTTGACGCGTTGTTTGGCAAAAATTATTGACGCTTCCGGCGCCTTTCAAGTTTTCACGCTCTCTTCATGCGCTGATGTTGTCAGAGAATCAAGCTCTCCTTTTTTTGAAATCCAGTCCGAACTCCAATACGGAAGTGCACGATCCGTCAACGTTAAACCCTCACTGCAACACGTAAAGTTTGTTCACCTCTTCGGAGTGCCGTTTCCTGAAAGATGTGGCGGAAAACGAAAAGGTTATATTCATCGGACAAAACAACACAGGACTTTCAGTTAAATTCCTCAGGCCCTCCAAAATTGCCCCTTCGCAATGGCAGCTACCTTGAAAAAAATGTTCACTGGTTCAGACGAAACGCTTAACCAGCCCCGATTGGACCCCATTCTGGAAGAGCAGCCAACTGGTAGTGTCACCGTGGATGATGCGTTCGGAGCCCCGATAGAGATAGTCAGTCCTCTTGGGTATCATGTTGACTGGATCAGTGTCATCTTTTTGGTACGATTCCTATGATGATATGACCTATTTCGCGGAATCTAATGATCCACGATGCGCAGAATGTGAGCCGGATAATTGGAGTTGGCGTGTTTGTTACGCGTATGTTGCTATTGGCACTCTTCGTGCTGTTTTACGTTCGGTTTGAATAACCTCTATGCTCGGAAGCTGCGACAATCTTGTTAGGCGTGGGCTCTGTGGGACTAAGCATGGTTTACTGGGTGATAGGGTTTCTATTCTCTGCCGGTAAGAGTCACCCATTTTACTCCATGTCCCGCTCAGACATTTTCTAGCATCTCTTTGCGTGTACCTGGAATATCTCTGTTATTACCCTCAACGGTCTGGAGGTATTGTTACCTACCTTGAAAAAGTATCTCTAGTTCTGCGTTGAATCCACTGCTTCTAACGCTGTCTTTTCTCCAAAGGCTTTTCCTCGGCCAAGGTTGATGGCCCCGTTCTTGTACGCCTGTTTGTTTTGCACATTATCGACAAGTAGCGCGGCCTGCATCGGTGTGTACCTATGTGAAATGTATTTTCAACACCTTTCTTGACCCCCACTATCTAGTCTTCGCGGAGTACATCTTGCTAGCATTTCAGTGCGAGATCACCAAGTGGAATGTTCGTGGAATCGCAGTCGGTCTATCCACTTCCATGACAATGAGTGGGTAAGGGTTTAGTACCAGACTTCCATGACTGACAGAGTGTAGTTTGTATTCTTAGCACAAAATGGTCCCTTCGTTTCTCAAATGCCATTGGGATGATCAAAGTTCTTGCACTAGTTTTGTCAGTCGAAACTCTTGATTCGCGCTCCCCTTATTTACACACTGATTCCAACAAAGGATCGCGATTACTGGCTTGGTCGTTCTCTGCGGGGGTGTCTCGCATGTTCCAAATCCTGGTGCCAACTTCTCTCAACCCTTCCACGGGACCTCGAACAACATCAACGGGCTTGTAAGCGCACTGCTCAAAATCAGGTTTTCGTACGTTGGATGGGAGGTAGGTTTCTCCACCGCCACTCACACCTCCGTCGAATAACATATGTAACTCAGAGTGTGTTCAGTATGGTCAATGAAGTCAAGGCGAGTAAAAAGCTCCGTTTAGGAGATGAAATGTGCTCATGCCATTCACCTCAGGATCCAATTCCGACGCTGAAAACGTTTGCGCCTTTGTCACTTGGGGTAGTTTTTGCCCTCTACATGTTAGTCAACGTAGCATACTTTGCAACAGGTAAGTCTCCCTTTGCTCAACATTGCGCTGGTCTCTAATACAACGTGTATATAGTCCCCCTGGATAAGATCCAAACCTCTAACGAGATGATCGCCAATCTCTTCTTTGAAACCATATTCCCCAGCAGCCCCAACTCCACCAACGTCGCACTGACTGCCCTACGAATCCTCGTGGCGCTGAGCAGTCTCGGAAGCGTCATTGCTGCCACGATTTCTGCATCCCGTATCATTCGCGAAAGTGGTCGACAAGGGCTTCTGCCATATCCTCAGGTATGGGCCTCGACGAAGCCTTTCAACACCCCATTAGCCGCGTATCTCCTCAGATGCAGTGTGACAAATGTCCTCATTGTGATCCCACCCCCTGGAGATGCGTTCAATTTCAGTAAGCTTGCTCGCACTTGCTTTCCTTGCAACTACGATTCACCACTTGGCTTCTTCCAGTCGTAGACTTACAATATTACCCCGAAAGCATCTATGCATTTCTACTCGTCGTCGGTCTGTTCCTTGTCCGGCGCCGACGCTCAGCTGATATGCCAGCTGTCCCGTTCCGAGCTTGGACTTTCGTGGCTGTGTTCGCGCTCCTAGTAAATCTAGTGATCATGATCATCCCATGGGTTCCTCCAGAGGGTGGAATCTATGCAGGTGATGTTTCTTTCTTCTATGCCACATATTGCATAGCTGGACTTGGTGTGTACGTATCCTTCTAAGTTCTCTCCGTCAGACCTCCGGATTTCGCGATGCTGACTCGAGTTTTTTTTTTTCAGAATTGCCATTTCCTGTATTATCTACTACTTCTGGTATGTCTACTTCCCCCGCAGAGGAGGCTATCGAATTCGGCAGATCACGGAGAAATTGTCGGATGGTGCACAAACGTCGAGAATTGTCAAGATACCCATCGAGGCACTGGCGGAATGGGACGCAGTGCATGTAGATGATAGCGAACATCT
This sequence comes from Lentinula raphanica, assembly GCA_027919835.1. NCBI lineage: Eukaryota > Fungi > Basidiomycota > Agaricomycetes > Agaricales > Omphalotaceae > Lentinula > Lentinula raphanica. The sequence continues at coordinate 183,591 of JANVFP010000048.1, forward strand.
GACGGGGAATGAGGAAAGCCGAAGATAGACATAGTCTACGAAAGGCATCTTGTAACATTGAATGAGAATTGCTGCTGCCAATTCAGAGGAGCCATCCTCGCACGGATGGTCATGAAGATTCTCTCGCTAGTGTGACGAGTTGTAGATGAAATGTGGGTCAGGCAGTGGACGTAGTGATGCTATATCGTACCATGACGAGCCAAATATCCCGTATACGCCGCGCAGGTAGTATTTAATCTACTAGATTACAGAGATCGTATACACTGAATAGATTTACAGTTACAAGTTCAGAAATTGTACACGTTGAACACTACTGTTTTCCTTCCTTCTCGCTTCTTGTTGTGAATTCATACACTTAACTGAACGCCAGTGCAGCCCATGCAGCTACAGCGCCAACGGTCGCCACGGTAGCAGTCTGCGCAACAACAGTTCCGATGCGGCGAACCCTTGTTGGCCTTCGTGCTCGCTTGGAACAAGGCACGAGGATGTCATGCGCGTTTGAAGATGAAGTCGTGCTCGGTGCATGTTCACTACTGGAAGCGCTGTTGAAATCACCCATTACCCCACTGTTGCCTGAACCCTCTCCAGAATCAGCCTGCTCGCTATCATCATCAGCGTGTTTTCGCTTCAGCGAAGATCGAGTTGTTGACTGGTCCATGTCAGATGTATTCAAGGAATTCATACGGGGGATACATACCTGTCTCTCAGCTTCTTCCATTCGTTGACGCAAAGCTGATATTGTTTGCAGCTCAGTTTCAACTTGAGAGCGAGCAGATCTAAGCGCCGTGAGTTCCGCGGTATTCTGCTCTTGTGCCTTGAGGAGCTCTAGTAGGAGAGAACAAAGATCAGACCATGCTAGTTGCACTGGAACGATAGACGTACTGTCTATCGATGGTGAATCTTCTTTCCATCGGACCCACTCCTGCTGTAGCCTTTGTAAATCCTCTTGCATGTCTTTCACCGTCTCTGTCAGACTGTGACCACCCATCAAATCATCCATGTCTTCTCGTATGTCATTGAAGCCCGACCTCACAGCCTCAATGTCATTACGCAGTTCGCTCATCTCGTTTTCAAAGCCTGTCGTCTCACCACGCACATCATCCTGAAGGACATTGACATCACCTCGCACGATCTCGAGCTCATCCCTGATACCCTCAACGGCGATTTGCACCCCATCGATGTCCATTCGATTGTCATCGTTTTCGAGCTGCATTTGAGCAACGTCGCTTTTCACTGTCTCGATATCGTTGAACACTTTGCCAACATCGCGCCTTACGCCTTTTGCATCGTCTGTTGCTTTGGCAGAGCTATTGTTCAGACTTTCAAGGCGGTCCTGCAATTGAGAGGTCAATTTATCGAGTCGTGCTAGCTTCACGTTCATGGCACCCGCGTTATCATTGAATCGGGTCTTGTACTTGCCACTTTTGAGATTGAGAGACGCAACGTTGTTCTAGATAACATGAATTAGCGCCGGCAACCTGTGAAATGTATATTCACAACCTTGATAGACAGTAACTGGTCTTCTAGTTGCTTCACCCTCGTTTCGCTAACTGGGGAAACAGATACGTCGCCATGCCCAGAAGAAGTGTAGTCACTGTTCGAACCGCTCAAGCGCTCCTACAGAATCTGGTTATCGACGCCGTACTGATCACCAGTGGAATGTTACCTTGAGAGATGAGAGGGCAGCAGCTGCACGCTGTACGACGTTCGTAGCAGGGCCCGGCAAAGCTTTTACTTCATTGGACGATGTCTGTACGTTCTTCACCTAGTCACAAGTCAGCATCGTCCATACAAGCAGAAATTCAAGACTGATACCTGGCTTTCTTCATTCTTCCCATTGACTGCGGCATGATCACCATGAGCCTCATCGAATGCTTGTTCATCCATCTCCAAAAGGGATTCTTCGTGAAGAGCGGTGATAGCGCTGGAAAAATCTCCCGCGTCTGAACCCCCAAGGACATGGGACTCTAAACCACCTTCAAAGCCATGCGCACCATCATTTTGGTGAGCTTCGGGTTGCGAGGATGGATCACGAGGGAGTTCGAGCGAATCTTCTTGTGGAGAGAAAATGATATCTTCCTCCTCTGCATGGCCAGCAAAAGGGCTTTCTTGTGACGAAGACTGTTGAGACTCTCGAGCGACCTCCTCTTCAGCAGGAAGGTCACCAATGGAAAGAGCTTTGGGGTGAGATGGGGATTGTGCACGATTGTCAACCATGCTAGGATATTGGAAACCGCTAGGTGGAGTGAGTTGCTCTTTTGAATTGTGAACGGTCGCATTGTGAGAGGCGGATTGATCGTGGCTCGATGTTTGATTTGATAACAACAAGGGAGGTGAGTTGGAAGGCAGAGGAGGTGGAGAACTCAGAGGAGGCCAGAATGGATCGTCATCAGGTAAGGCAAAGCGGAATACCGGGCTTGTAGCCGTCGTGTCGTTACCATTGTTCTTGGTAGTAGGAAACTGGGGAGACGATGGAGCGGCAGAACCTGTTGGAGAGGTAGACCGAGAGTGAGAACTCCGTCTCAAAGCCTTGTCGCGGCGTCCAGGTCTCACTGGAGTATCAAAGAAGATTCTCTTCTTTTGGTCAAACGAGTACTTTGATCGTATCGTACTAGAAGGGGTGCCTCTGTCTTTCTCTGCAGTGACATTGTCTGGTTCGAAGGGGCTCCCAAAATCGAAGATATCGTTCCGTCGGGCAACATTATCATCGAACACATCTTCATTGGCCTTCACCCCTAGCTTGCGCAGAGAGGTGGGCGAAGAAGACAAAGGCGAAGAAGCAGATAGAGAAGCCGGGGATGGGCAATCTTTGGAAGAGGTTCTTGTAGCTAGGGAATGTCAATGGTCAGTGTTGAAAGAGCAATGAGTAGGAAGGCTCACTATTGAAGGTCGGCAGCATGAATCGACGGAGAGTGCTATGGACGCTAGGGACGACGGCTAGGAGAGGTGGGTGTACTTCCACAACATCAGAATCATTGTCCGATGGTTGGTCAGAGGCAGAGGAGTCATTGGAGGAATTCGAAGAAGCCTCGCCGTCAGAAGTATCACTGATGCGCAATCCATATCGACCTGAAGTAACTGAATTTCGTTTGTTCTGGGTCTTATTTGTGGGCGTCAGAGGGGTGGGAGCGCTATATCCGAGTTCCACTCGTGCAACTATCGGTCGAACGATATCATTAATCTTGCCAACTGATCGGCCGAATGTGATCACATCTCCATCTTCAATTTGGACAGGCGTTTGGGTGGGTATCATCTTCGAAGTGGTTTCCAAGGGTTTTCGAATGTGCGTACCATAACGCGACAAAGTGTCGGTGACATAGAGCTGGACGATTGGTTATCAGATCATTCACGAAGAACAAAAAGGATGGTAACGACGTACAAGCCCATCAGAGAACTTGATTTCAGCATGATTCCTGCTCACAACGGGGCATCGAAACGATGCATTTGAGTTCTCAGCATCATAGACACTCGATGAGCTATGTTCAGCAAGCGGCTTGCGACCAACGATGATTGTATTTGCGTTCGCTTTACGGAAGATCATACGATATCCTCGTTCGTCTCCATTCTTCTCAACATGCAAGGTGAACTCTACAGGTTTCAAGTTACAGAATGGAGGCGATGCCACAAGGCAACCTCTTACCAGTTACAGACTTGACAGACCGAGCTCGAGGCAGCGGCGTGGTCTTCATCCCTAGATATTGAATATCGTCGTCGAGCATCGCTTCGACGAATGAGTGAAAGCGAATGATTTCTAGCCTGGACTTGTTACAAAGAGCCGATGGGCGAGTCAGGTCAGAGTAAGAGAGCAAGCCAAAAGACGGTCGGCGCTTATTATATATTGTGTCGGCAACTCGGCTGATGACTGCCCCTATCTTTTGATATGATGTGACTCCTCGTGAGTCGTAGATACACCGTGTGAACACGACAAACCTGCACAACTTGAAGTCTACTCGACGAAGTTCTACTCGCCTCTAAAACTCTCAGCTTGTGAACATTCATGCAAAACGAGGAGAGTTCTTTGAGTCTATCGAGCTAAACGTGCAGATGTTTTCCTGCGAATGGCCTGAAGGGGCGTCAAAACGTTTGAAACAATGAAAGGACTGTTCGCCAGTACTGTAGAAAGGACTGATCAGACTCTACAGTTGTCACCTGCGCGAGCCTGCGCGGCTTACTTCACATGCCAGTATGTACTACCTGTACAGTTTGTATTCTCTCGTCACCCATAAATAAAGGATTTGCAAGAACCTCACGATCAACATATGTGCAGATCTGATAACGTATTCCAGCTCTAAACAGAACGTTCGTACTCCATCGATCACTTTCAAACGAACAAAGCGGATGATATGACAGCATTGATGATAAATTTGGTCTGTAGAAAGAACACAAACAGACGACAAGAAAGACTGCCTAGGTTCCAACTTAGATTGCACCCATATGACCACGAGGCGTTACCGGGGAATACGCTAGCACAGGCCTTGGTGTCAGCGGAGTAGTGGCACCAGCCGTACGTGGGGTCCGGGGAGGTATAGGTGCAGAAGAGAAGCCAGGTCCTGCGCTAAGAGGAGGAGCAGCCCCAAGTCTCGAAGGAGTTCGAGGAGTGTGTGGCGTGATCGGAGGGATGACAGGCGCATTCTGTGTAGGATGTTAAACGGCAAATCAACAGACAACGATCAATGAACACTCACGTAGAACCCGCCGGGACCTTCAGCAATGATATGCAATCCAGGAGACGGCCTCGACCTGGCCGCTTTCACTGGTGCAGATAACTGTTCCGGTCGAGGATCAAGACCAGCACTTCGGGAACCGTTCTTTGACTGCGAGCCATGGATCAGACTCCCCCAGTGAACTTTGCCTTTGGACATCGGACTCGACTTGAGAGAGGTTTCCGCTCCCGCACTTCGAGGCTTCTTGACAGCGGTCGACGAACCTCTCATCTGGTTAGATCCATGTCCAGGTGCACTGGCAGGGGCATGACCGTAGCTCCCGTATTCGGACCCAGAACGTGCTCCAGACTTGATACTACGCAACCGCGAGCTCCAGGAGCTGCTACCCTTGCCTGGCAGCGGCGCAGACGACGGGTCGTACCGGGCCTCCCAGGTAGGGCCCTGAATCTGATTTTTTTCCACAGAAAGGTACTTGTCGTCGTCTGAGTCGTCGCCCTCCTCTACGTCACGTCGACGGCCACCATGAGAGCTGAATGCAAGTGGGGGGATGACCCAGGTGGGAGCATGCGTAGACAGCTTCCGAGTGCGTCGGATGAAGTAGTATATCGCAGCACAGAGGAGTAGTACGAGGACTATTGAATCAATAAGCGCTTCGTTTTCTTTCTTGAAAACCAGAAAGCTTACGGATCGTGATAACGATTGCAGCGATGGCGCCTCCGGAAAGCTTATCGTTACAAACGGTGGTACCATCGGAGTTCGTAGTGCAAACTTGTGCTGCGGTGACGCTCTCCACGGAGCACGAAGAGATTACTAGAACAATCATCAATACCCATCCTCGACTAGGGCAATCTGTAGTAGTAATCGTCAGATTGGATGAAAGCTATCCTACAGAGCTGAAGACATACTTCTCGAAAATCCAAAAACAAAACTATTTCGTCCCATGGTGAATGTTGTAGCCATTGCTCAGAAACTTCTTGAATTTAAACTAGGACTCGACCAGCGAATTACAGATGTATAGGGATACCGCGCAGCAGCAAACAAGTCGCCAGGACCTGGGGGAAGCAGACTTCACTGTCAAAGTGAGAGTATGAGGGTGGAAGGGAAAGACCAATCAAAAAGTTTGCACTAATTTGAAGCGATGCTTTTTAAACCCTCACTCGGCTAAAAACCCGGCGCTCATTGAAACTGTTTCCGATTTCACAGCCTTCAAACATTCAGAACCCCAAATCAAACTCTACAACATTCAGTGGAGCTATCTTGAATCGAGGTTAGATAGCTCTATGAAGCCATTGAAACGATGTATGTTGAAGGAGGCTGAAGGAGTTCGAAAAGGCAGCAAAGAGACGTCTTAGAAACATATCCGGCTTATTCCGATCCTCCATTGCTATATTCCCACGATAACCCTTGCCGATGGAACTCAGATGAAAGCAAGGGATACCAACGGATACCTTCAAGGAAACGCTTAATTACCTCGTCTGGCCTACATAGGCCTACATAGTACGGCCTCCTACGCTGTCCTACGTTGCTCGTCTCTGAGTGCATTCAAACTCCTTGTTACCCACGTTGGACGTTGCTTCGAATACAATACAATTGAAATCCTCGACATGCCTTCGCGGTTCGTCCTCATGTGGCTGGTAGAAATTCTCTCTCGGTGACTCCTAAATCAGCTCAGATCCTGCTCGATACTCGAACGCACAGTTGAAATCGATTGACTTCCATTCGGTCGTTTGAGAGCTTTCTGATCGCGCCCGTTTCTCCCTTTCACGATACCTATACTAATCCTTCGACAAATCGATCTATACGTGCACTTAGGCCTCGAGCTTCAGACCATAGACGGTTGGAAGTCAGTGATTGCACGAATCACTCTGCTTCCTGTCTTCTTCTCGTACGTAGCGTTCACTTCGGAAGTATCTCAAACAGGCATCGCATCTGACGATGATAGGCTTTACAAGTTGGTTTGCCATTCACGGGCGACAGCACTGAGTGTTCTTGGGCTCGGACAGGGGAGTCTGCGGCGATACGAAGCTCTCGTAGAGATCGTGGAATCCTTCGAATTCCCTGATATCGTTGCTGTGGAGCTTCATGTCCTCTATAGATTTCTTTTGAAGCCTTGGCACTGTACCCATATGGATAGGGGTATTTACAGAGCAAGTAACACATTGGGCGATACGGTATTAATATTGTTCGAGTCAATGACTATTGTACATATCCGTACAGATTCGAAAAGTGTCCTCAAATCAAGGCTATCGTATCGGTCAAACATCGAAATGTGAGCTATACAAATTGATCTCGAAGCATTTCCTGCGTGCGATTCAGAGATTGAGATCTCGTTGCAAGTTAGTGTCGAACATGGCATCAATGAGCCACGGACTGAGAGTTCAACGTCTCTTGCGACAGGCTTGAGCAATGATTAACGAGAAACTATTTTTACTGACCTTGATCCTTGTGGCGTTTAGCGTTAAACTCTCCACAAGAGAATCAGAGAAGCGCGAGGAGGCATGATGTTATATACTTTGGGATATTCCCTACGCAATCACAACGAACTACAGAGTTGGGGAAAAGTCGGTGAAATGAATCGACTTGAGAATATGACATGTATCAATGCGTGGAATAGAATATAGTATATATAGCGTACGAGGGCATCTATCAATAACAGTGTTCATTTGGACAATATAAGAGCAAATGAAAGAGCGGGCGGGAGGTTTGGAAGAGGCAGTAATATCCATTATGTGAAGGCCAGTAGTTCAGGGCCATCGTTCACCGCTACATAATAAGCAGGGGCGGGAAGCTTAGAGCTACAGTCCGACTCCGTCGTTTGGTTGAAGTCCGACATTCATGAGAGAATTTGGACCTTAACACTGCTCATACATCTTCACGGAGTCACTAGAGGAGATAGAACGTTAGAGCCTTTGCACCGGAAGACGACGGGAGAAGTTTAGTGTCCACGCACATCACGAAAGCTCGTTCGTCTGGATTTGTTGGCCAAGTCGGATACCATTCATTTTGGGCTTCCAAGAAATCGCGCATAGCCGCTAACAATGGGGGTTATGTGAGGACTGTCCTGTATCGAAAGCCAACAATAGCCCGCTTACTCAGAGAACCGTCCAGCCAAGGCTTTTCAGGTCCATCAGGAAACCATCCGTTCGTACCTCCCACACCGACGTCCAGTATGAGATAGAACCCTAGAATTTTTATGAATCTGGGGAATAAATCACAGCGAGGTAGGAAACGAACTTTGATCGAAAGGTGCTGCATTTGTTCCATTGATCCAGGGATTCTGAAGAGCGACGACCTCTGAACCATTTTGAACGACAGCGGGGAAATCTCCCCGATCCCAGAACGCTTCGTTTATGTTCAGTTCCAGCATGTGATGCAAACGGGAGTCAACGTATATCCGACTTGAAGAATGGATAACCGGCGTTAGCGGTTTGTGCTATGCAGTGCGATAACAGATGGCGTACATGAATTTTTCCGTCCATTCGAGCGAGTAGGTATGGAACCCTTTATCATAGGAGCCTCTCTTCATCTGCCACCACCCGTATGTTCGCCAGACTTCGTTGAGCCATGTCAACGGACCCCAATTCAACGACCCGCGGACATAGTCAGTTCCTCTGCGAGAAGAGTGGTTATTTTTGTGAGCACAGCAAAGATAGTGAATATAGGACTCGCTGCTCACTGTTTGGGATAGCTTGGTCCGTTCCCTCGGGCTTCCATGATGTCAATCTCTCCTGAACAAATGAAATGCGTCAGGAGTCGAGAAGCGCGAGAAGGAGATGAAAGCGTAAAAAAAGCTCAAGGAATATAAGATCCGACAGATTGTGTTTAGCATGAAGTCTAAGCTTGGAAGGATATTCGACAGAGAATTCTCACCACTTAAAGGCCACGCTCCATACGCATCGTCTACGGGCAGCATCCAGATCGCGGGCCACATCTGCATGAACGGAACAATTAGTCGGACGGCCGAAGGTCTAGCTTTGCTCGATAACATACCCAATCGCTATAGCATGGGAAATCAGCTGAGCCAGGCAGGTGATCGAGGATTCGAACACTTACCCTGTTGGAATCTTCGCCACTACGTCGACTCTTCCAAACTTCATACTCGCTGTCTTTCGTGTGCTAAGTCTCGCACTTTGGACGGGATTGATGATCGTTCCCGCGGTAGCATTGCTGACTGCAGAACATGCTTTGTAGTAAGCTTCGGCATCGAAAGTATTGGATCCAATCGCGGTTTCGTTCAAGCTCGTGGCAGCGTTCGAAGAAGAGTCGGTATATGACAGTCCTTGCGTGATGTTGTATGTGCATCCTGAGATATTGTATACATATCCATCGAGGATTTCAGCCATGGGGATACTGTCGGAGGTCAATGTTGGCAGAATATAGAGGTGTCCATTCGCAACGAAAGAATTGTTTTCAGATGCAGTAGTCATTTCGAACTCGCCATTTCTGATGATATTACTAAGATCAAGCTCAAAATCCGAGTAGGAGGACAGTCTTACCCAAATCCACTCATATCCACCTCTCTAAAGAATGTTCCGTTGTCCCCGAAAACGCCATCGGCGCTGCTGAAGTCTTCGTCTAGAACTTTACAGAGGTTCCCCGTTAACATTGGAACACCCCGATAGTCAAAAAAGCATTTGATGGCGCTGACGACCACCCCAACGAAGATCATGCCATAAGTGAGGAAGTATGCGATGCGCATATATGGATCACGGGAAGAAAGCCAAGGTTTGCTCGGTGACGTGGTGAGCATGGTCGATTTGGGTCGGTCTCTTTTTGACTTTTCCGGAGCTAGAGCACTGTGAATCGTGAGTGGACGTGCTGCAGGAGCAGCGAAAGCCTCTCTAAGCCGACTTGATAGGTGACGAGTACTGCCATGGGGTGAGTCGGATAACGATGAAGTCGTAGGCCGACTACTGCTGTATATCGAAGAAGACATTCGAGGGAGATCGGCAACACTGTTTGCAACAGATGTCAACCCGCTGTGAGGTCTGATTTCGGGGAAAGGGTAATGATTGTCTGCATTTTGGGTAGCCATTGGGGTTTGGTCACCAAAACTAACGACACTCGCTGGTGGAGAAAAGGGATTTACAGTGACAGGGAACGTAAGACTTCGTGGTGTAACCGGAGGTGTTTCGATATAGGTTACACCGGTGTTAGGACGAGAATCATCACTATGGGTACCACCGGTGGCTTGATTATGTTCAACAAACCGTGGCTGCTGAGGAGTGTCGTTGTTGGTACCATTGGCAACATCTGAAGTCGGGCCAGATGTAGACATTCTTGAGGCGGAACGAGGAGCCTAGGGAACACTAGGTAGCACACGGCCAAGTGACTGCTGGGTCCTTGTTATAAGAGAAAATCGGGCGGACAAATATTGACCGGCTCGAAAGCTTTTTCCGCTCACTCACCGTCTTTTTTTTGAATGTCAGAATTGTACCTGAAGGAGGACGGACAGTGGTGGGAAAGGTAGAGATGAATTTCTGAGATAGATCTTGTATAAAGGTTCGTGAGCGTAAGTGATTACCATAAACATCGGCCTAGCTCATAATTTAACTCGATTTCCTTTTATAGACGTACTTGCATTACCTGTCCCCCCGATCACGATGAAAGCACCGCTCAGCACAGCTAAACCGCTCCTTTCAACTACTTGGTACCGAATTGCCCAACACGCCCCGTCTGCCAATTTATCTTTGCTAGAAGGCCTATTCGTGAAAGTTAATCGCAGCATATGATCATGCCATTCAACTATAGTGAGCTATAGCCTTCCCTACTCTGTTTCATGGCTCGGGTCCACTGATCAAACTCATTCTGCAGTTCCCATTAAAGCCACATAGATGATGACATCTAGTATGCAACACTCTGTGCAGCAACGGGCTGTTCTACGACTCTATCTGCCAACACTGTTGCCAATACTTCTAGAGGAAACTGAGAACGAATAGTTGTTCCAGCGATTGACACTCACCTCTTCTGACCTGGCCGAAAGGCAGCACGCACATCACGAGTTTTGCTTCAATTGAGTCTTCACTACCTCTGATCAAGGAACATACTGCCAGATAACAAGTTTTGGATTGATCCAACAGTCATCGTTGATATTCACGAATATCATGTCAAAATTCGATTGCCGCAAGGATAGCAGATACTAGGCATAGCCCCACAAGCTAAAGAGATTGACTAAGTGACCATCGCCAGTCAAAGATACATCGACCGTGATACCTTAAGATTCCAAGGCCGTGGTACCAGAAGCTTGCATGCTTTTCGACGCGGTGGATCACGAGGGGAACGGGTTCAAGGAGAGGGTTTGAAGCCGACAAGTTGGAGTAATCACTTCAGTTTCTTTCGCTTTCGTTGGACATGTCCTTGAACCAGTCATCTTCCGGTTTGGATTGACCTGACATGTTTCTAGCGTAACTTGGCAGAGGCGGCGGCAATGATTAGAAGGAAAAGAAAAAAAGATATCGTGCGAAAATCTGCGGTCTCGCCACCGGTCAGATTATTCCGGGCGCCTTCAAGATTCTAGTATTTCCTGAAAACTTTCCTCGACGTCGCGAATCTTCATTCTCCGACTCTTTGACGGCAAGCCTGGCCTAGGCAGAGTAGAGGAAAAAGTCTTTCTGACCAGTCTCATGACCTCAATGATCACCTATCCCATCAAGGTATGCGCACCCGGTCAGGACTATCAGAATTCAGGACGTGGGCACCGACCAGTATGCTCCTGCTCTAACATGAGGCGGGAGCATACCTAAAAACCTAAAGGCAAATTACCGGGTCTGGACATCTCGAATTTCTCATGAAGCAACCACACTCCTCTTTCATCTTTTCCCAATGAAATCACTTCAAAGTGATCGCACTCTCCGACTCCTATGGCGGCATTTCCTTGTGTGCGTTCATCTTCGAAACAGAAGCGTGAACAACCCCCCTTAGGCATGAATTAAATGAAAGGATTTTTCTATTTCGAGCAGCCCAAAATGGACTCTGAAGATGTCATTGGGGGCGCGTTCCTCCCCTCTTTTTTAAAACCGTTAACACATTCTGGTTTCGAAATAGTCAGGTCATAACGAAATAGTGGGCACCTCTCCCCTGTTTAACTAGAACTGGATCAGACCAACTCTCTCCTTCCATCATACTCACGAGCATCGCGTATCTCTATCCCGCTCAAGACCCGTTTCAGTACGTACCAAGGCCTTTTACCATGAATTGTGAGCTTAATCTATAAACCGTCCCAGCGACAGACGCATCTCTGACCAAGCGTTAGCAAGCTCTGCTCTGAACGTGACGGCTCTATGCAGCTCTATGCTCGGACAGGCCCAACCTCAAATCACGATTTACATCCTTCGAGATTACTCAGCAGATCGAGGGCTTCTATGCTCTTGACTGTGACCTTGCCCCTGGTCTGAGTTTGAGATAATTCTATCTCAAAATATAATTACAGTGAAAGCTTTACTGAAATACTCTGGAATGTCAGGTTCAGGTGTCGAACGAATGTCAACGGTGATGAGCGTAGTTCCAATGACATGCATGTTATTTCATGATCTTGTGCACAGCTACTACCAGTCTGTATTGCAAAGTGTGCCTCCTCCGAAGTTGACGCGGGCTACAACTGTTGGATTGAGCTAGGTTGTTTTTCTGTACTTCTTTCTGTCTTTTCCCCTGTCCCTTGTGTGCTTGAAAACATATCACAGTCCCTGACTCAGTGAACATTCAGTCCTAGGTACCAACTTGAACTACTTCGGTATGTATATAGTCTGTTAGGCTCCGAAAGGTGATTTCGGAATATTCACAACATTTTACAGACACGGCGTCAGTCGTCCCCAAACTCGGGTCGTTCCGAGTCTTGTATACTACTGGCACCTTCGGGCACAGGTGTAGAACAACAGGAAGAATTTTCCCACTGATAGTACAGAAGAATCGTAACTCTTGTTTTTAGATTGTCTGCTATCTTGACCTTTAATGCCGCCCACACAAGTTACGACGCACAAAGACTCTATCCGATAGGCCTTACATCACTACTTTCTAGAGTTCTATTAGCCCCTTCACTAAGCTCATTTAACCCGTAGCTGAGGGGACAGTTTCCCAGATACAGAGTCCCTCACCGAGTTTAATACAAAGCGGCACGGTCTCACATACTTCTGCATGTCATTGCTTATCTGCCCATGCAAACGTCGTTATCTCTTACATCGTTAGTCATTTTCCTCGCTCTGCATCGTGAGCTGGGATTCATAAGTTAGGGGGACTGAGGGGTTCAAGACAAGGAGATTAAGTGATACCGACAAGCCTTACGAGGCATGCTGTTCACGTCGACTGCTCCCATGCGCAATACTTCATGAGTACCTGATGTGGGTACCTACCGCCACTAGTAGCCAGCATCTGCCAGAAGATGCCGGCCTTGAAGACATTCAAGAGAATCAATAGTGTTTTAGGTTTTTGCGATGCATAAATGAGCATTATCTCCGTATCACGAATACATCATTGGACCTAGCATATGGTGTATCGTCCCCCTAAGTCGCTGTCTTCTATCCGTGCACCCTTCACTCGCAAAATGGGCGGGACTGACTGGTCGCTTTTTCATTTTCGAATACCGACTGGCATCAAAATCTTTTCATTTTACACGTCCATCGACTCACATTTCTTTGGGACCTGTGCTTCGTCAATGCGATGATGTCAGTCATCTCCTGTTAAGCTTTGAACGCGCACCGAAAAAGATATCATTAAACCTCATACGCCTAAGCTTTGTGGCGTATGAGATGTATTCAAGTTGGGCGCACACCTTACTAGACAGACCCACTTCAGTTGCCAGCACTTGGAACATTGCCACTGGATATCAGGCGCGGGGTCATCATGTCACCGGGAGCACACACCTAACCCTCCGACGTTTAGGTAGAATGAGTTTTGTTGGCTGAGAGCTGTCAGGATAATCTGAATAGAGCATGTGGATTTTTCTTTGGCACGTCTGTCGATCCCCTGGTCTGGTCGATCCCTTTGAATCCTGTTTACAATGTTGTACATTCAGTATGAAGCTAACATGGCTGTGAAGTGAATATACGATACGGATTCGTTTTCCATTGGCCAAACTTATCGCTTCCGTTAGAACCAAAGCCTCGCCGGCCTCGGAAAACAGTGGAAAACACGGGCCGAGTTTCGGTGAGTCGAGACCCAAAAGAGTAATTTTTCGGCAAGATGTCTCCGTGCGACTTTCATTCCATTGTTCGATAATCAACTTTGTTCCTAACCATCAAGTTGTTCTCATGGTCGATAACATACACGACGAGCTGGATCGCGACAACCACAGCCGCTCGAAGCTTGCTGGGCATCTGAGATAAGTAGTCCAGATGATTTTCTTCGAAGATTTGAATTATCATCCAGAACCCCCCAGCCGGTCTGACCGTAGCTGATGAAAGTCGAAATAGGTGTGCCCTAGTTGTTCTTCCGCATTGATTCCATCCAATCAACTCCTAGCGTTCGCCTTGTCCGATCAGAGAGGTACAGAGGTGGCAAGTGTTGTTGGCATTCACACCTATTCACACGTCCAACCTCTTACATACTGAAGGTCGGAAGAATCAAGGAAAGGCCGAACGTACCTCGTCTCCTTCCGGCCTGTCAAGCTTCTATTGATGATCCTATCCAACTTCTTAAAGTACTCGATGCTAAGATGACAACCTTCCTTTAAAAACGCGACGGGATGCAATTTCATTCCTCGGCTTCTCTTGTATTGTAGCTCCCCACGGCTTGTGGTCCTCAGCCAAAACTAATTAGAGGTGCATCATGGACTACGACAACTACGACGCTGTTCTCCATTACCTCTGGGCCCGAGTAAGTTACAGCCATCATGCAACGTGTAACACTCCGGACCACAACTCATACTTTCAACAGACCCAAGGAGACGCTTGGTTCAAACCTACCGAGGAGAATATCTCAGCAGGTGTCTGTCTCCGTGTAGAGCAAGGTAAGCGCATGTCGTTCGCCGCTGTTATTCGCGTTCTGATCTGCCGGATTACAGGTCATTTCAGAGTCTTCCCTTACGAAAATCGATATCTGGTTCCATTCGAGAATGGTGAGCACTCCATCGTACCCGCCATTTCCTCAAACTCAGAGTTCCGTCTATCATCAGCTGTTAGGCAACTGAACCCCCTTGTGGCAATCAAAGTTCGTAGTGCAGCAGTGCACGCTGCTCTCGGAACAGTGTACGGTTTACTATCCGCCTCATGTTCATATCATTCATTCTCTTGCTTACAGTGCGGAGGACGCGACTGCTATCTATCTCGATGTCGAAACTCGGATCCAGATTTTAGAGACAATCGGCCACTTGCCTACTGCGGACAAAGAGCAATGCGGTGCGTTTATCGTAAGTTACCGTTGTCCGTCCAATCGCGAACTCTCTGAACTCATCTGCATGAAGCGCGACGAGCGTGTGCTCATAGTTTGGTCAGATGATCTCGACAACATTCTTTCCTTGTGCACCGATTTCGAAAGCAAGCTCATGAAACTCGTTTGGCGTTCTCGTGTAACCCTGAGTGGAGCTCCGTCCCTCCTCAGTATCTCTCAGGGTAGTCCTTCTGTCCCTCCTTCGACTACCGCCTCGGATATCAATCTCGCTGAGAAGCCTTCTGGCTCATCTCAAACTTCGCCTTTGCCCTCTTTGACTGAGAAGACCACTCAAGAGCCAAAACCTAAATCGAAATGGAGTTGGAGCTGGAAACTATCGAAAAGAGTTCCCGCGAATACTTCTGACCCAGAGAAGGGTTCGACACTACAACCTCGCCCTACGCGCCTGTTCGCTCCTTTCTATGGTGGTTTCGGAGCTGGATTGTCTATCTGTACGTATTTTTAAGAACCATCTCTTGGTCTACTTCTGATTCTTAGTGTCATTCAGATTTCATCGGATCAGGATTATCTATCCTCATGCAAGAGTATCGGTTGGACAATGATTGGAAAAGGTTTCTGCTTTTGGTCACCGTTCCATTCCTGTACTGCGTATCTCTTGTGAGTTGCCTTCGCTGTTTGTAACTTCATGGTGCTGATTCCCAACAGTTCTTCGCCCTCCAATCAATGTCCAGCATCACATTTCTGTACGTAAACTGCATGCTGTGTCCAATTGGATTTTCCCTAATGTGCGAATCTAGCTTTGGCCCAGTCGCTCACTATCACGAGAACTCTCGCTACTACTCTGCGGTCCCTCCAGATGCTAATCCCGACCTCGATGCACGCCTCCCTCATGTAACAGTCGAGCTCCCGGTATACAAGGAGAGCTTGGAAGAGACGATGTGAGCTCTATGTTTCTTTTTGTTCAACCCTTCAGTTCCTGAATGCTACCCCTCAGTGCACCCTCCGTTAACTCCCTCAAGAAAGCTATGCAGACATATGCTCGACAAGGCGGAACCTCCTCAATCTTCGTTCATGACGATGGGCTACAACTTATCAGTCCTGAAGAACGCGAACGGCGAATACAGTTTTATGCCAATCATAACATCGGCTGGGTTGCTCGACCACCTCACTCGAACGATCCTGATGGTTTCAAGCGTGCTGGTCGGTTCAAGAAAGCGTCGAATATGAATTATGGCTTGGCGCTGTCGTTGAAGTTGGAGGCCAAGTTGGTCGAACTCGAGGCTCAGGAGGCGGCTGTCGTACCATCCGAAGATAATGGTATCCCACTAGAAGATAAAGCTCTGCAAATGGCTGTCGAAGAAATGTACCAAGAGAACGGCAAGAAGTGGAAGCCTTGGGCGTGCAATGGTCGATCACTCCGAGTCGGCGACATAATTCTAATCGTTGACTCTGATACCATCGTTCCTGAGGTAAGGCTGATCTATGCAACCTTCTGACTATGTCCTGACCTCATCATGTGGCTGTAGGATTGTTTTCGCGATGCTGCTCGGGAGCTCGCAGAATGTCCCGATGTGGCGATCATCCAACATGAATCCGGTCAGTATCCGAGAGTTTTCTATGAGTCGCTCACGAATAGCGATTGCTCAATCCCGTCTTTCAGATGTCATGCAAGTTGCGCATCACTTCTTTGAGAACGGAATTGCCCATTTCACTCGTCGAATCAATAAATGGTGAAATTTTGGCCCAATATTCTACTCCTTCATAAAATCTCACCATCTTTGAATAGTATCTCTATGGGATGTGCCAATGGTGAAGTCGCACCATTCGTTGGTCACAACGCATTCCTTCGATGGTCCGCTATTCAAGATGCCGCCTTTATCGATCCAGATGACGGTGTCAAGAAAATCTGGTCCGAGTCGAACGTCTCTGAAGATTTCGATATGGCTTTACGATTACAAGTAGATATCCATTTCTCTGACAGTCCTATGAGTCGACTGAGCCTTTTTTACCAGCTCAAAGGATATATCATTCGTTGGGCCACATATTCGGATGGAGGGTTCAAGGAAGGTGTCTCCTTAACAGTGGACGATGAATTGAACAGGTGGCAAAAGTACGCCTATGGTAAGGTGGCTTCTTCGCTGTGTGGAACGTTTCACTAATCAGCAACAGGGTGTAACGAGCTAATTTTCAATCCGCTCATTTCTTGGTGGAAAATGGGTCCCATCACTAAACAATTGCGGACTTTCATTTGGTCAGGCGCGCCAGTGCATTACAAGATCAGCATGTGTGTATCCATTCTCAAGACCATGTTCCTTTCTTCTTAAATTTCCCTACAGGATGTCCTATATGTTTTCCTATTACGGCTTGGCTGCATCTGTGAGTTCGGAACTTCACGCCATTTGAAATACCTGCTCAAGCGCTCTCTTGCCATGTAGGCTTTACTATCTGTCCTCAATTATTTCTTGCTGGGATGGGCAGCTGACGTCGACGGATACTATCTTAAGAGCTTCGAAATATGGCTAGCCTGTACTGTGGTCTTCCCTGGTGCAGGGAATGTAGGCTATACTATCTTGGAATACCGCTTAGGTCGCCGCAACTTGTTCTCAGCATTTATCGAGAATATCACTTGGATCCCATTCTTGTCAGTCTTTCAAACTCTTTATAATCAACATATCAATCTCATGTCCATTTAGCTTCTTCTTTTTCGGCGGTCTGAGTATTCACCTCTCTGCTGCATTGCTAGCGCATATGTTTTCCTATAACATCAAATGGGAAGCAACGAAGAAGGTTCGCCCCTAAATCGCTATCGATTTGCACATTAATATGTACATATTTTGTACAGGAAGTTGAGCGGTCGAACTTCTTCATTGAGCTTCCGCGTATCTGGAAACGTTATCGTCACATCATGGTCCTTGGTGCCATTGCTATCGCCACGATGATTGTTCTATCGCTTGATTTCGTACCAGAATCTTGGCGTATTCCTGGGACGTCATGGGCTGTTATTCTTCCTCTATCGTGAGCAACTTCATTTGTGTTCACAGCTTCACGACTGATGATTACATTCCAGAATTGTCACGGCAGGACACATGCTTTTCCCAGTAAGTCTATTCGTAGGGACGAACTAGCTTCGAACTTACCGTTCTTTCCAGATTGTACTGAACCCTTGGTTGATGATATTCTCTTTCTGAGGTCTTGATATCCACACCTTCACTTGTATCACTACTCACATCAAGGACACAATTGCGAGGATACATTCATTCTTGTGCTCCATTCTTTACCTATTGCGACGTGTCTCTCAATTATTCTATTTGCTTTCGGGTTTTTGTGACCGATTTTGGGCTTTAATGACAGAAAGCACATGTGCTACTTGGGACAGCTGCATGGACTTTGTGGTCAGTAACGTGAACATAGACTTAAATATTGCTGTGTATTCTTTACATCATACACATATTGACAGCTAGTTATTCGATGCGCATTATATGCCTTCTCCAGGTTTGACCTGAAACGGATATATACTTACAACAATGGTGGCTTCTGCTTTGGCAAAGGTGTATCATCAGCTGCCGAGAGATCTTGCGAACTTCCCATTGTCGTTCCATAAACCACGTTTGAGAGGCAGATACCGTTGGACTATTTCAATCTTGACGTCTGTCTTCTTCCGCACTTCGATCGGTTGTTTTTCGTGGATGCTCCGGATCTAGAAATGAACCCTTCGATTGCATCCACCCAGCTTTCCGTCCTCCTGCAACCAAAATTTTCCAGCTCACGATCTCAAGACCTTGAGATGGTAGAGACGGTGACGATGGAGAGGGAGATGAGGAGAGGGAGATGACGGTCACAACTGACGACATAGATGTTGTCGCAGGCGTCAACGTTGAAAGAGCTTCGAGGATTGCCAGGAGCGTAGTAAGGGACTGGTTGGGAATCAACGAGCGCGGATGAGCGTGTGGACCTTTGGATAGCTGGATATTGTGTATTCCCGGATTCATTATCTTGCTTGTTTGCTCATTCTATTTGACATCTGTGAGTGTGAGGTGAGATGGGATGGAATGAGGACGCGATGTGAATCAAGCACGATGAAGATTCCGGGTGAGGTAGACGCTGCGCGTGGATGTATGTGTGGTACGAGATCGACAGCCATCAACAGAAAATCTGAGTTGATAGTGAAGAGAAGTCGATGAGAGAGCGAAAGAGCAAGAGCAAGAAGTCACATACCCTTGAAAACTTTGATGCAATAACATCGCACTTCTATCCCTCCTCCTCTGAGTCGCTGGGCATTGGGGAAGGAAAAGGATGTGGACAGATTTGGGATAAGAGAGGGACGATGGCGCGCGCGGGCTGTATAATGTAATGATTGTTGCACATGGTGGTTATTAATGGTATCCATCCATGGACTCCCTCCACTTCTCGAGCTCTCGAGCATGCGGAAGTCGATCGACGTGTTGATTACTGAAATCCAGTTCCAGTGTCGCGGTCAATCGAATCTGAGGACGCGGCGTCGGTTTGGATTTCGGTTTAAACGTAAGAACGGGATACGGGCCAGTGACGTATACCTGTGTTAGCATGAGTATTCTTGATCGAGAGCTTGAAATTTCAAGCAGCACATACCTCTCCCGCGTCGCCCAACCTCTTACTCTTCAATAATCCTAAGTGCCTACTAGTAGCCTCTCTTCTTTCCTCTTCGTCGTCACTTTCTCGAAGTTGCATAATCCATAAATAGCCATTGTATCTCTTTCCTTCTAGTCGTTGAACCCGTCCATCTTCAACAGAGATAACATCAGCCAAAAAGTGTGTAAGCCTCTGATATGTGTTGAGAACATCGATTCCGAGGTCAAAAGATGAGAGAAAGAAGATTGAAAAATCAGCGCCCGTTGACGCTGAACTATTCTTCCCAGAAACCCTCAACTTCGTCGCGTCGTTTCATATCCTGATAAATGATTGTTTGTCTTCATTCCAACCAAGAGCCGAGACGAAAGACTTCCTTCTTGACCTTCCAATACATGGCATGTTATGGGTTGCCCAATGACAACGAGATGAGTGCAATTGAAATTGAGGGTCCGATAGAGAATGCGTTGGGGTTACAAAGTGTGTAAGGGAACTCTTGGGAAGGTCACTATGCTCGGGAGTCGGCCGCCATCTGTTAGGATACCGCTTAGTCCCTGTTGACCATATACATCGTCTCTTTTCTCTCTCTCTACGCCTTATTCAAGATAGTGGCTTTCCATTACAGTTTCGTCTATTTCCCTTCCCCTTTGGCTCTCTCTTCCATCTATCTTTCTTCATCTTATGGCGTTGGAAACGGATGGGTGTGGACAGGTCTGGGTCAGATCAACAGGTGGTCCAGTGAACGGGAGAATGAGTTGCGGGATGGGAAAGGTGTCAAGGGGTGCCGGTGAAGCCTGGTGAGACAGACGAGGTGATGAGAATAGGGTTGGGATGAACATACGAGTTTTCGCGGAGAGGATTCGAGAGGGATCCCGACGACCGGTAGCAGGAGCCAGTGGGGTATTGGGAAGGCCTTGTTTTGCAACCATACTTTGATGTAAAAGCCTCACCTAAGCTCTTTTCTACACCCACAACACGCATGCTGCACACACGAGATCCACGAACGAGGGAACGAGGACACGCGTGTACCCGTAAGTTGAATGGGCGGAGATGAAGAGTGGGCAGGTGGCTGAAGCTACACGGTGGAAATTGAGGATGTGTGTGTGGGGAAGGGTGAAGGATCGAGGAGGGATGGCCGAGGGGAACAGAGAAGAGAACGAGGATCTAGAAAGACAGGACGATGATATGAGAGAACCGGGTTCCCCTCTCTCGAGTCCCAGACGCATCTGTCTCTCCTTTGCCTTTCGATCCCTTTGATTTCACTAGATCCTCCAAATGCTAACCCCCGTCGCCCTTTCCGTCTTCTGCTTTCTTCCCTTCTGTCAACGGCCCACCGTTTACGCATAGTATCACGGTGAAGCACCAAGAGGGAGGTCTGGTTATATAGACGGATTGTCCACATGTGTGGGGGCGTTACGCGTTGGGCAGCTGTGGAGTGTGTTGTACCTTCTGGATTGGATTACTATGCGACCAGGTGTGAGCGTTGATAATTCAACTTTTAGCCTTGGAAGGGTTGAGGGGAGAACGATAATGATGAGAGTTCAGAACATGATGAAATGAGCCCATAGAGATCTCCCTAGACCCTCTCTCTCCGTCTATTATCCACCTGAGCAGAGACCATTTCCTGAAAGAAGAAACACTAGCCCCGTGAATCATGCATGTTGAATGAGAACACATTGATGATGGATTCGTGGATGGAGCACTGGCAGTTTGAAGTTCTGCTGTCGATGGGGAGTCTCCTTGAAGTCCTTATCCCGAACCTTCTGAATGTTCGACCGCGGCTCCTCCCATCCCTCCGTCGTATGCCACGGTCGAACAAAGCATGTGGGACCAATGGAGTGTCGGATATCCTGGTTCGTTTTCATTAGGATCATATGGCATTGACAACGACGACAGAGTCTATCGATGAAGCTGGAAATCGAGGGAAATTGAGGAGAGTTTAGACATTGTGTATATGTGCGTGTATGGCGTTCGGCCGCGGTCAACAATGAGCAGCAGCATTCAAGCTGGAAGTACAGGAAAGTTAGTGAGAGAGCGACGGAAAGAGAAGAAGATGCAATACCTTCAAGAGCTCCACACAATATCGTACTTTCCCGTCTTCGTCTATAATGTAGCCTTGTCCTCGTCTATAATCTAGCCTCGTCCTCGTCCTCGTCTATAATGTAGCCTTGTCCTCGTCTATAATCTAGCCTCGTCCTCGTCCTCGTCTATAATCTAGCCTCGTCCCCGTCCTCGTCCTTGAGTCTTGTGCGGGAAGAGTTTGTCGACGATGGACATTATTAAGAAGGGATGGTAGGACAGTCCGTGTGTCACAGTTTTTGTGGCGGATGGATTGCTGTCCATGCGATTGCAATGGACGATGTAAGATAACAGGTGGTCAGAGAAGAAAAAACAAGCGCGCTTCATCTTGGTTTCGGTTGGAAAGTTTGATGACCGGCCGTGGCCCCAAGGCCGGTCCTTTACCACCCCAATCTCGAACCATCAGCATCTTCCCAACCCCTTCACCAATCCTCCCCCATTTTTTTTTACGAGTAGCTACAATGTAACTTTAGAGGATGCTGAAATCCTCATCCTCCCCCGATCCGTATTTCTCCCGCTATGAATTTTTTGAGAATTTCCAAACAGAATTCCCTCGTATTGTCAGCATCCTCCGAAATATTGCCTCTGCTGAACGTCTCATGTAACCAAAAATGTCGCCTCGCATATATCCATCATTGTCCCAACTCCCAGGTCCATACAAGCTGTCCCTCGCCTGCAACGTACATGTTGTTCCCCAAACCCATCCATGGATGAGCGCGAAGAAGCCCCCCGCTCACCTGACATTACCAAATATGTCAAGCTGTGGAACCAATCAATCGATCCCCGACTCGAAGTGAAACGGAGAGAAGGGCCTTGTGGGCTCTAAACGCAATTTTTTGAACGCTTAGTAATCTCCGTCACATGCTAATTGCATTGAAACGGTTTATTGATGCGGTTTAATTTTTCACGCGGTTGTAGTTCTTTTCGTTCCGACAGTCTATGCTACCTCACGGTGAATACCACTTTGAATCGGTGAGTAACGCACCTTGCGTCTACTCTGAATCCCCGACTCGAAGTGAAACGGAGAGAAGGGCCTTGTGGGCTCTAAACGCAATTTTTTGAACGCTTACAAATCTCCGTCACATGCTAAGTGCGTTGAGGCGGTTTAATTTTTCATGCGGTTGTAGTTCATTAAACATTTCGTTTCGACATTCTATGCTACCTCTGAGGCCTCAATATTAATATTCAACTCGCATCGTATGTCGATAGCGTTTATTCATACTAACTTCCTCGCTTATAACTTTCTCAGTTCCGACGCCGGTTGGTTCGAAGGGGTCAAACTGATAATCTAATCTGTGTTGTGCTGCAAATTGATGTTATGCCCGGCGCCCGCGAACCTCAACATCTGCCTATACAACGATAGACTAGGGTATAGACATCCGCTTTCAATGGGTAATTAAGATACCTCTGCCTTCTCCCAGCTGCGCGGTCGAGGTTCCTTCTATACTTCCTGCTTAACTCCATGCTTCTCATTTATTCAGACTTTGTACTAATCGTTATATACTTATATCTTTTGCCTACATACTCGTACTCAATAACGAATGTTTCAAATCTATCAATGAGTGTCTGTTCGAGTCGGGGACCGCCAGCGAAGGTGGCGTTAAAGCATCAAATACCGGAGCCGGTACAAGGCGTTAGGGCCTGTTCAGTATCGAAATGACGCTCATTTCAAAATTTCATTTCTTTCTCATTTTGTGACCGAATAGGACCGAATGTGACCATTGTTATGTAAACTGTTGCTCCACCATGTGATAAGAGGTGATAAGATGTGATAGCGGGCGCTAAAATCGGCTCAGAGATATAAACACATCTTTGCCAGGTTGACGCCTGCTGCCGCTGGAAGCGCTCTATTCAAAACTGCGGAGCGCCCAAGGCGCTTAACAGAGCTTAATTCGGCCTCTCTACCACCCTGATCCAACCGAGTATCCGGACCAACCCGGACCCGATGGTATCAGCCACAATTGTCACGCAAAATCACAGGAACTCACACAGCCAACTGATATCACTCTATTAGGAAATCTCATTTCAAAATGACAGCCGTCATTTCGGTACTGAACAAGCCCTTAGCGGTTATTCCCCGCCAGTTGCTTAAAGTTCCGTAGCTCATCCGAACTTCCAGCAGCGCATAGCACTCCAGTAGTCCTTTGTTACTATTCCCAAGCATTATTTGACATATATTACAAGAAAATGACATTCTGTTTGGGCTATATACTCAATCTATCTAAGTACTATTGTTGAGATCGAGGGTGAAGCCCTCAGATGGACCTACTTCAAAATGCCTCGAGTACGCTGTGCGCACTTGTCCGGGCAATGCTACCTTATTCAGGAAGTCTCCCTAGCATATTGGGGACTTCCCTCTATGTTTCGGTGTTTCACAATTTTCCATTTGTTTCACGTTTACTTCCGTATTTTCACTTATACACAATATTGTGCCTCGTCCACACCTCAGTCATTTACCACTATCAGTGGATCGCCTGAGGTGTGTTTCTTTACTTATTTTTATATAGTACGACCGTAACTCATGGACTACTTACAGTACCAAAACCTCGTACTTACGTGTACTATTCTTGTCAGGTACTGTACATTGAATACCCAGTCGTTTACCACTATCAGTGGATCACCTGAGTACCAAAACCTCGTACTTACGTGTACTATTCTCGTCAGGTTATGGGCCCCATGCTTTGAACTCTGCACAGAAAAAATTGCGATCAACTGAAAATTTAGGGTATGTTCGGGAACCGGTGACGCTTGACGCTTACCAGCATATTTTTACCTTATGTAGTAATTGGCACATGAACAAAAATATTTTTGATCACATGAGAAATTTCGACTGTTCGGAAAACATCGTCAACTTTTCGACACTTGTTCGACACTTTTTCAGCAAGTACAACTACCGTCTGCCTCTTTCTTCTCATGGATGACTCTCAATCCGGAAAGGGGTAGGGTTATAGGCATTGTTTCAAAAAACGGCTCTAGGGGTTGGCCAGGGGTTGACCCCCTAGTGGCTGTGCCTACCATATATGGTCATGGGGTGGTCCGTTACTCCTCCTACATGAGATAGGTATGTATGCATTGGTTGCACAACACTGACATGCCCGGGGTGGGGCGGGGTGGAGGGCATGTCTAAGTTGGGCAACCAATGCATACATACCTATCTCATTATGAAAAATGAAAATTATATTGGCATTTGGAGCAGACATCACAAATGGCTACTAGTGCCCGGCTAAATTATATAGCCGGCCTCTGCCTTTTGCACTCAGGTGGGACAGGAAGTTAAAGTTAGCCAACACTGGGCCAGAGCCCATAACATTCAAAGCGGATCATGGAGGGCTACATAATGGTACAGGATAGGTAAGGGTGTAGCTACATACAACTACATATTTACAAACAATGAGAACATACATGATATGAGGGAGAGGAGGGAGGGTGAAGGAAAAACAGGCAGATCAAGGTTAGATCTATGTAGATAAGAGTCAGTACTATGTAGAAGCTTATCAGACATGATCAGAGCGCACTGAGACACCAAAAACCCAAGATCTAACAAAGGAATCAACTCCTAGAGTGTCTGATCACCTTAGATCTGTCTGGATGTGCTTTGGTATCTGTTCAGTGTCTTGATGGTGAAAAATGCGAAATTTCATACCAGATTCCTGTATCTGAGACACCTCTGGAAGGCCTGTAGTCTGTACAGATGTAGGAATGTACTGGACAGTGAAATCAGAGCTCAGAAAGAGCTAGGGAACATGCAGGCAGCCTCACCCAGGTCAGAGATGGTGGGGGAAGGAAAGGAAGAATGGGAGATCAAAAATTGATGTTTCAACTCGCTTTTACAGGCCTCTGCTCAGACCTCTGGCACCTGTAACAGCCACATCAATTTAAAACAGCCCCATGATCAATTGCCTGATGCATGTGAAGATGGGATCATGTACAGCTATCAGCTGATGATCCAGGCGCCCTATAAGCGCTGGAAATGTCCGAAATATGTCCAGGAATCCATGTGATGAGTCTAGGCATGGTGCTAAGTGATATAGAGGCTCTGGGAATGAAATAACGCACAAGTGTTTTGAGTGTGCATTTTAAAATGAGGATTGCAGGAGAACCACTAGACCAAATGCCTTCAAAATTATTTGCATCTTGAAGAGGACATCAAACTGTATATTTCCATCTAAGACACCTATAGGTTTGATCCAGGAATGCTTTGTGTAGAATAGAAAATATTTCAAAAGCTTTATTAAAGCATTCTGAAAAAATATGAATAACTCGACACAGAGTGAGTATCATCATAGGGTTATAGTGGACAACTTGTAGGGACAATAGAGCTCTGTATGCGTACACAGTATAGTGGCAAGAGCACTTGAGAGGTAGCCAGCAATTAAGTGTATTCATGTACACATTAGGTATGATGAAGGTGAAGACCTTCATGTACATACCTGTTGTGATGAATAGTGCACTATAATTACTGGGAGATGATCTGTTGTTTGCAGAGGCCTGCAGAAAGGCTCCCTACCCTTGGAATCCGCCTTCATGTCGACCTCTGCCTTTTGCACTCAGGTGGGACAGGAAGTTAAAGTTAGCCAACACTGGGCCAGAGCCCATAACATTCAAAGCGGATCATGGAGGGCTATAATTGCTATGAAATGTTGTTGAGGGGTGGATGGTGGTGAAAGAAAATGTGAATGAGACGCGAGGTAAATGGTTGTATATCAGATAGGATGATGTTACAAAAGTACTATAGTACAGTTTCAAGATTTTTGGGCTTGTTTGAGAGAAGCTAGCTGTAATTCTGCCCTTACTGTAGGATTGTCTCTGATATATATTTTCCAAGCTGAAGAAGACCAACGTCCTAAAGCCATTATCACAGATTCTGAAAGTCCAAGTCTAGCATAAAAAGTTGCACCACCAGCTCTTAGTGAATGTCCACCAAACTCCCTACCAACATAAGCAAAGAACCTGGATTCAAACCAGGATCTAGTGGGGAGTGTCCCATCTTCACAGAGGAACAATGCAGGCCTGGCTCCATGTAGTTTGTCTCTGATAGCACAGTATTCCTTCAGTAGAGACACAGGACTAGCCACTGCTTGATGACTTTGGAGAATATCTGTTCCATGATAGAAAGGATCACTTTTGTGATAAGGCAAATGATAACCAGCTCTGCCATTCTCAAACTTGAGAGAAGCACGCTTGATCACCTTACGCCAGTCACGCAAGTCATACTGATTAGGAACAGTGAGTTCACCAATGCGGTGACAACCATAGAAGCCACAACTCAATAGAGTAGCAAACAGAAGATCATCATAGGAGAGATGACGAGAGTCATAGAAGAGTTGGATATGAGAAATTTGAAGAGGAGGCTTCCTCTTGACTGGGTCAGCTCTAACTTTCTTGGAGCCTCTGATTGTAGCTTGAACCAGAGGATGAGCACGAGATTCATCAAAGTGAGGATAGAGTTGTTTGAGAAAGTGACGAGCACCAGAGAGATATTTGGGTCCAGAGGCAATATGTCTGGATGTGTAGGCAATGTATCTGGAGAGTGTGGATGGGGTGGGATCCAGATCCAGATTATGAGAGGTGCAGAACCTGATATAATCTTTAGCACCTGTAGTATAGTTCTGTTTGGTAGACTTCTCAATGGCATGGGCTTGAAGGAATAACACCAAATCATCTAACTTGTTCAAGTCCATAGGAGGGTGAGCAGAGTGACCTTGTCTCTTCCTCTGCTCACCCATGGCCTCTAAAAGGACTCTCTCCATCGCGCCGGCAGTAGCTCTCTTGGAGGCTCAAAAGTGCGGACGCGGTAGGAGGGAAACTGGAGCTTGAAGTCATCCAGTAGAAGTCTAGACAGAAGATCTGCCTTAATATTGTCTTTGCCAGGAATATGACGAACTCTGATGTCAATACCAGTTTTGAGAACTATACCTGCAATAGCAAGGAGGATGGAGTTATGTGATGATTCTTTGACTGCAAGAGAACTGAGAACTTGGACAGAGTCCAAACTATCAGAGAAGAATAGGACTCTCTTGGGTGGACTAGGCTTGGAAGCAATGTGATGTAGGCCAGATAAAATAGCTAGCAGCTCTCTGAAGAAGATGTCTACAATGGGGCTGCCAGGAGTTGGATGCACCTGATAACAAAAGCCATTACTGGCATAGACAAAGGATAGGCCTATGTTGCTTGCATCAGTCCAGCTTACAAAGTCTGCTTCACTATCACTCCATGCTTGGGCATCTACAAATCGTATCCCAATGGCAGACTTGAGCATATCAGAGAACCAGGTCAGGTCTCTATGCACTTCACCATTGATAGGGATGTGACGAAATTGAAGTGTCTTCCCACTCATTTTGCGATACATTTCTGTAAGAGCAGGTCTAGCCCATGGAAGAACATTAAGTGACCAGTTTAGAGAACCTGTTAGATGCTGCCAGTCTCTGAGTGCAGCTTTGCGATTGGGAGATGAGAGGAATGTATGAATAGCTTCTACAAGTCCATCTATGGATTCCTGAGTCAAAGAGAAAGAGCCTTTCATGATATCTGTTAAGAAGCCTATGATCAAAAGCCAGACTCCCCAGTCTTGTTTTCTATCTTCATAAGGGCAATCAATCATGTCCCAAAAGACTAGAAGCTGTACTTGTCTCTTGGGATATTTCTTGCCATGAAAGGTGATTAGATTCCTCTTGAAGTCCCAGCCAAAGAAGTCATCCATGTAAACATGTAGATTAGGGATTCCTAGCTTCTCAGTCCCAAACCAACAGAGCAGTGCAGACACAGAGCACCAACAGCGAGGAGAGGTTCTAGTCCCAAAGACCAGTCTCCTAACAATGTGAAATCTTCCATCAACAGAAACAACTTGACAAAGTTGCCAGAGAGGATGAGCAGGGAGATTGAGGAAGGCTTTAGCCACATCACTCTTGAATAGCACAAGCTCCTCATTAGGGTGCTCTTTGATAACATCATTGAGCACCTGACCAAAGGTGTGCATATCATCATATTTCACTTTGGCCTCCTCTCTAGGAATACCATCATTGAGACCTGATGCAGTTTGATCCATGACAACTCTAGCTTTCCCCTTCTGCCAGACTACAAACATAGGGGAAACTTTCATGCCAGGCAATAGTACAAAATCTTCTGGTAGTGCTTCTGACCACCTTCCAGCAGCTACCTCCTGATCTCTGTGAGCTCTAAGTGCTGCAATGTCTACTGGTTCAGTCACATAGTTATCAACTTTTTGTCTGCATTCCTCTTCCCACTCTGCTTCATAGAAAGGCCAGAACCCTTCTCTCAATGAATGAATAACAGAAGCAACAAAAGGTTGGTTAGGATGAGAAGATAAGAGGAGTTCCAAACGATCCACATTGAATGGAGTTTCAACTTTGATGTAACCAGACATAGATTGTAGAGTAGCAAAAATTTGGGGATTATTCAAGAGATGTTCAGGAGGTGAAGGTAGAGGAGGTGCAGTCATAGTAGATGTGATACTGGGAGGAATGATGTTACAAGAAGAACTAGTAGAAGACCATAAATAACCACGTCTAAAACGTGGATTAGAAGTAGATTCAGATGTATCCAATAAATGCTTTGTACCAGCCAGAGATTTAGGCCCTTGAAGAGCGCTTTCTACTCTCTCTGCGACGCTTCTGGAGCTGGTCATAGCAGGACTGATTGTCAATGGCTCTGTGCTGTTCTCCACACTCACTGCAGTAGCCATGCTTCCTGTTATTAGGACAGGGCTCTGAACACCTCTTCTCATTCCAAAGAATGCAAGGTGTGTCACGACGCTTTGAGCTGGATGAGGAAGAAGATTGGCTACCACCAGAAGGCCTCTTTCTAGCAGATAACAACTCTTTGAGAAGAAGAGTGTGGAAGCTCTCTGGATTGCCCAGGTCAAATGGAGTGTTGGCAGCTTTCTGCCTAGCTTCTTTATCAACCCTGATAGCCACAGATGGATCATAAGGTGAGGATCTGAAATACTCCATAATTTGTGCTTTGTATGTCTCTAGCTCATCTTTGCGATGTGGATAAACCTTGAGCAAAGGAGCAGTCCATGCATCAAAAACTCGGAGCCATTGAGACTCAGAAGTGACAGGCATAGACTTGAGAACTTGATCCTTACGAACCAGCTTGTATTCTGACCCAAAATCTCTGCTATCATCATAGGTAGATGAGGAAAAGCTGACCAGTGCAGCATAGACTTTATCAAAGTCCACGAAGCGATCCTTGACAATGAGGCGAAGCAAAGAGACAGGGAGAGGATCAGAGAAAGGTTGAGCAGCAAGTAGAGATACAACTGGGTCAAGATTGCTTTCAGCAGCAAAGAGGTTCTTGAGTTCCCAAGTTTTCTGCACATGAGCAGGAAGAGATGAGGGGCCTGATAGATGTGCCAAGTGAGGAGCAGCTTCAAGAAGTGCAGCAGGAAGGACTGAAGCAGTTGAAGCAGGTTTGACAGGAGAGGCAAGAAGTCTAGCCAAGGCATCTCTCCCAGCCTGTAGAATAGGCTCTGGATCTTGAGGAGAAGCACCAGATTCAAGCTGGGCTTGCTCATCATCCAGATCCTGAATCTGAGTCTGCATGCTAGCCCAGGCAGCTTCATTGACAGCTTCTTCATGAGAGACATCATTCTGATCTGCTGAGACAGCAGTCTTCTTCCCTTTGAGCTTAGCTCTCTGATCTCTCTTAAACTTATTAGTCTCTCTCTGGATATCCATGATCTGAGACACATAGTCTTGGGATATAACAGCATCATTGAAAGAGAGATCTCTAACAGCCCTAAAGGCATCCATAGCATTGATCTCCTCATTTCTGAACTGTTCAACAACCTCCTGAAGAGCCCTGGCTTGTTCACCAACTGTCTCAAACTCCAGAGCCTGCACAGGGTCATCAGAGAGCCTGTCAGCAAGGGAGAGAGAGGGTGACAAGTGAGGAGCAGCAGAGGAGGATGGAACATTCTGGGAGTGAGGAGAAACAGACCTGAAGTGAACATGGGTTTCAGACTGCCTAGAGGAGCTAGAGGTGCCCTATATATATTACCCCCCGTATCCACATGTGGTTACGATGTTAAGCCATGTTGCGTTTAAGGAATTCAGGTTCACAAAACGCATTTCAGGGCTCAGCAGATGCTATAAAATGGAGCAGATTGGTAGATATTGCCCTGATTTTTGATGCAAAATGAACATAATGTTAAGCATGTTAAGCCTATGTTAACATAAGGTGAACATCTATGTTAAGCCATGTTAAGCCATGTTAACCTCATGTTAACCTCATGTTAAGCCATGTTAACCTCATGTTAACCTCATGTTAAGCTTATATTTAGCTTATGCTAAGCATATTAACATCCAGTGAACCTCCACATTATTAATATTAAGCCATGTTAAGCCCATGTTAAGCATGTTAACATCAAGTGAACCTCTATATTAATGATGTTAAGCTCATGTTAAGCCATATCAAGCACAGGTTAATTTATAAACTCACATGTTAAGCCATGGTCAACCTATGTTAAGCATGTTAACATCAACTGAACTCCTATGTAAAGCTCATGTTAAGTGTGTTAAGCCATATTAAGCTCATATTAACCATGCTAATATTAATTTTCAACCATGTTAAGCCATGCTCAGCTATGTGAACATCAACTGAATCTATATGTTAATCTATGTTAAGCAAGTGAATATTTATATCAATTATGTTGAATTTCTATGAACCATGTTAATTCAAGTGAACCTCTATATTAACATTATATTAAGCTCTTGTAAACCATGTCAATAACAAGCAAGCTTCCATATCAAGATTGTTAAGTCTATGTTAACTTCAAGTGGATATCATTCAAGCTTATATTATGCATGTTCACTATCAACTATATTGTGTTACTTATCTATATCAAAATATATAATATTTATAGCAGAAATGTTCGTTTAAAGATATTCAAGATGTTAAACGTAAAAAAATATTTGAACTATTTACTGGAGCGAAGAAGGTCTAAATACCAAGTAACAAGTCGCACAAAGTTGGAAACAAATCTAGGATGAGCAGGATCTTCTGGTGTAGCTAGGGGTCTTGCAACAAGCCATGTCCATTCATTTCCTTGAGTTAAGCCCACTTCTTTATAGACTCTTTGCATCAATGCTTTATCTGCATTGATACGCAACCACAAACCAAGCATGAAATCCAAATGTTCACATAAATTACGTTCCTTGCTGAATTCCTCATGGACCAAGTCTCCAGGTAGTTGAGGCAAATGGCAGTGGAAACAGATGGAACCCCAGTTTTTCTTCTCTTCTTTAGAGGGAAAGGGATAATGCTTGAGGTTCATTTTCATCAACTTGACTGTAAGTTTTCCAGTTTTAGGACATTGCTCCAGGGGATGCCAAGAAGTATTGCACAAAGTACAAAGACCTTTGAACAGATCAAATCCAAACTGGAAGATGTTGGCAATAGGCTGAATCCATGCAGTTCTCTTTTGGCGATATTCCTCAGCTGCGTTTACTGCAGCTCCAAAGTCTGAACGTCGAGTTATTGCAATACTGCCAATGACTTCGAGCCGCTTTGCTGAAGGAATAGTCTGTGATATAGGAGGACGAATCCAGGGAGGAATAACTCTTCCTTCCAATGCTATGCAACTACTGCATTTGGCACCCAGCCCATCATTGCTATCTTTACAAAGAACTCCAGCATCATCACACCACTTTGTGAATTGGAATCGTAGACATTGGATGGGTGCATTATTGCAAAGTGCAATAATCTGATTATTACCAGCATAATCAGGAATTCCATAGCTGTGATACTTTGCTTTGGCATTTTGGGTAGGCAGAATATAGCAATGGGAGAGGACATGATCTCGACCAGCACGTGTAATTCCTTGAAATGTTCCAGTCATATCACCAGGAGTGCCGGCAAAGATGACTGTGCGAACATGAGGATAATCGTTGCCAGCGTAAAGAGCAGAAGTTCCAACTATAATCTTGGAAATTCCAGCAATCCAGTTGTCGTAGATGAGGTTCCGATTTGGTGTAACTTCTTTGTCACCACTATAGAGTGTAGTATCAAAGCGAGTTGCGATATCGATGCCTATATATATGGGCCTGGGAATTTAGCCCTAAATTCCTCTGTATTAAAATTGTCCATGCTGAATCTTCACATCCCCTCCCCCAATCCTCTTGAAACTTGGCACGCAAGTCCTCCTACCCTTGCCCTCCCCCTTCTTCCAATGGTCCGAGTCGGGATAACCATCTTTGGTGACATGACAGCTGCAGGCACTAAATAGGTCAATGTTGACCTGAATCCCAGCTTCGACTTGTCTGATGACTGTACAGCTTCCACAGTAGATGCACAAAGACCCAGGCTTCATTTGTTTGCAAGTGACCGAGTCCATATATCTGCTGGTTTTATTTTTATTTATGATATGCTTGGATTTCCATGTATTTATTGTCATACCTGAATCCCAGAATTTCCAGGTCCTGTGGCCAAGGGGACCTCATCCACCTGCTGTCCTGGGTCTTAGCTACATCTTTTACTCATATTTCAACAGGATTCATCCACAACAACTCACGTTGCACTTCCAGATTTATATAGCCCCTATTCATTTGCAACTCCTGCTTGGACCCTTTCTTTCCTTGACAGGGGCACTACCTCATCTATACTATAGCTCTGACTGCCTAAAACCTCCAATCTCATACTATCATACCCACAGTACCCGTACTTTACCTCATTCACCCCCCATCACTTAGACTAATAATAATCATCCCTGGACGATGCCCACCTTTCATGCAATACTCATCCTGCTGTTACTTCAATTTTAATATATTGTTCAGTTGGGTCAGCATGCTATAGTTTCTGTCCTTGGTCCTCATGGGATACACTACTCAGACTAATAGTAATCATCTCTAATTGATGCCTGATTTTGATGCAATCTTCTTCCTGCTAGTACTTGGCCCCCGATATGTTGCTCAGTTCGTTCTCCGTGTCATGCCTGCTGTTCAGGGTGTTCATGGGATATATGCTGGCAACTCTGCCACAAAGCATTGTGTCCCATCTTCAGCAACTCAGATTATTTTCGCAGTTGTCCAGATACCCCTTGGCAGATTAGCCTTTGCAAAGAAATACCATCTCAACCGAGTATGATATCCTGTCTGCCATATATGTATATTGACGGATTTACCGGCACTGACATCAGGTCATTTTTGCATTTGCCGAGATATCCCTTGGCAGATTACCGAAATCCTCCTCGGCAGATTAGCCTTTGCCGAGAAGCCCCATGACAACCAATCATGATATCCTCTAGTATCCTGTTCCCTTATATGTATATGTATCGCCGGATTTTCCGGCACTAATATAAAATTCACATGACATCATTTGGACTGTTTTTCATGTGTTTGTTTCAACTCCATATATGAGCCGGATTTTCCGGCAACGCTTCATCCTCAACCACCATGAGCTCTAAAGAAGATATGCAAACAGTCTCCCATCTTGCTCGTGAAATTTATACTTCTGTCGCTGCTATTCATCCTCCATCCCCAAATGCCTCTCAAGAAACTCGGGAAACATTCAACAGTATGCTTCGTACTGCTCAACAAGCATCTGGGCAGATCCTCAGTCTTGTCATCGGTATGGCCCAATCAACTACGGATTCCAATGGTCAATCTCTTGACCTTCACCTTGGCAATGGACACTGGGGTATGTACTCTCACGCCATATATATACAGCCTGTCCTTGTGTTAAATCATACTGCTAGATGACCTTCTCCTGGATGAAGACCCTGGATTAGCTTCCTCCACTGATAATGACAACGACCCTCCCCCTGACATCAATGATCAAATCCAAGCCGATATTGAAGAACTCCTTGCAGAAGCAAATGATCCTGAGCTTTGGTTTAGCCTCCAAGATTTCCGTACCATGGTAGAACAAGGCGAACACAGGGGTTCTACTATTCAAAAGGAGAAGGAAGCCTTTCGACGGATGCTTATTGGTTACCGCCAAGTTCCATTAGATGACATTGTATGTCCAATCACTTTTTAATATGTGACAGATAACCTATCAACCTTTTCTAGGTCCAAGCTTTTGATCTCCATGACCTTCAACTTGCATCAGTTTCAATCCAACGCCATACCCAACACATTTCCACATTCCACAATCTTCCTCTCCGTGACCAGCGACTGTTTGAGCGTGAAAAGCTCTTATACAACCCATCTAGCTCTCACTGTGTCCATGCCTGGATCAATGTAGTCATCAACAATATCGAAGCCATTGAGTTTGTCAAGGACTGGGCTGGTGAAGCTGGTGAATGGCGAAAGGACTTTCGAAAAACACTGGCCACCCACTTTTATGCAAGTGAACTCAGCTTGATTGATCGAAGCCTCTTCCCAAGCACCAAGAAAGACAAACTCTGCAATAGACTTTACCGACGGTTTGCAAAAAAACATGACAAAGTTATTGTCCGGCGGCGCCATCTTCATCGTTTCTTTGAACTAGTATGTCCCATTCATTCTCTATACACTTATGTACTTAGGTACCACTCAGTTTGGCCCCACTGTACTTCTGGACCCCACCTGGCTTACACTTACCAAACAAGGTTATCCTCGCCAATCCAAGCTTTGGTACGACCGTGTCCGTTCCGAGGTACTCGACTTTGGTTTACAAGATGAAGACATTGGGCGAGCCCGATACTGGAATCACCGCCGCTTCCTACTCTCTGTTGTTGAATGTCTGGGTGGCAGAACAGTCAAGGCCTATGTTGAAGACTTTCTGGACCAAAACTTGACCTGGAATCCCCCACCTGAACCAGTAGACGATGATGACAATGACGACTAGATTCGTACCCTACTTGTAAATAGCATAGTAAGACTTCCGGCCCAACCTCTTTGGTGATGTTTTACACAGCCAATGTTCTACATCAATCATATCAATGGATGCACCCTTCTTCCCCCTCTTCTGATCCCATTTGCATCTCAGTTTACCTAAAACCTGTTCAAATGCCACCTCTACATCACTAGCATCCTGTTTACCCTTCTTTTTCTTCAAATAGCCCAACCTAACCAACCCTTTCACTGCTCCAGCATCTACCCATATCAAGGTTTCTGCAAATTCCTTCAATGTTGCTTCAAAAGCCCCTGCCCTCATATAGTCCACTGCAATCTGAAAAGCTGTTAGCTTCCCAATGCCATAAAATCCTTTACCAGACAGAACTTTGACTACAGAAAGTAGAAAATTCTCCTGTGCATTAAATCCATCTGGATTCAACAGCCACTGGTTGTATTCCTGATCATTGGCACTGGCCCAGTAGCCCTCCGCATTTTTGGGATCCCGGGAAGGACCACAGTGTTGTCCATATGCAGCTGGATCACAAAAATATTTTTTATCATCAGGATGCTCCTCTTTAGCCTTCTCATATACTCCTTCCCAATCTTTATAGTCTTTGTAGAATGGTGTATGATCCAAGAGAAACTGGGTCCCATGATGGATGCTTCGGACCATGAGTGCAGAGAAGAAACCAGATGTGGTTCGGAGATTCTTGGGTGTGTAGGGATTTTTGTTGGAATGAAGGACATGGAATCGAGATTCGCCTAGTTCCCGAAATGGAAGACGCTGGTTGGAATTTTGAGCAATCTCGCTGAGGTATTCAAATATCCTTTGTTCCCTTCCTGCTGCAGATTTTCGAGGTGGGTCAGGGAGAGTCGCCACATGAGAGAGATCATCTCCAGTGAGCTGTAAGCACAGATACACTTGGTCTACAAGATCATCCAGCTGCCATTCCAGCAGATTGTCTTCACTATCCACATCCATATCCAGATGAGTTTCGAGTGAGACTGATTGAGTGGGAAAGGAAGATGACAATGTTCCTGGACCAGACAGTACTGCTTCAGAAGATTCCAGCACAGAATGGTCATTTTCAGTATCCATATCCATGGGATCAGGAGTAAGGGGTGAGAGTGATGGATTTGGGAACAAAGATGGCACAGAATCTGGAGCAAAAGATTCTGCTATGAGTGGTGTGGGAATAGAGCCTGGGTCAGGGAGAAGTTGCTGGACCATAGAATAGTCTCCAAAAGTCAAGGTACCTGACTTGAGAGCTTGGGTGAAAACCAAGAAGCGCTCCTTCTCCTCTGTTGTTCGAACATCCCAGCACGCATTGTGCAGGTCTGTACAGATACCTATAATTTCACCCATATTCACCTCTTGCTGTATCTTCCCTACAGCCATGCGAACCTCCTCAAATGTCCCCTTCTGTCCATGCTGCTTTTCCAGTATCCAGTGCACTATACTTTGCGCAGCCTTCCATACCTTGTATACTGACAGCACTCCTGGGCCAAGCCATTGTTCCATGAGAGCAATGAACAATGCAGACAACACATCATTTCCCTCCTTTCCCATCTGAGCCAGACCAGTCCACTTCACCACCCACTCCTCTGCTTTATTGACTGCATATCCAACTGAGTCTCCATTCCTTTGGCTCCTTCCCACCTTCAGTTTGAATATATCTCCGTTCCTGATTGGTAGAGTGGTCGGGGAAAGATAGGTTGTGGGGTGAAACTCTGCATCCTGAGCCTGCACTGTCATCCAGGAGTATATATCCCATGCAAGACGCTCAAACCAGTGCAATTTCCCCTTGTCCAAATGCAGATTTCTATCGAGCTTCTCCCAAGCCTTTGCTTTCCACGTTCCCAGCTGCCCCCAAATAGCAGCCCGAAGTAACAAGAGATCCTGTCGCAGGATGGTTGATTGCAAATTTGAGCGACTGAATTTGGTCGAAAGAGTGCTATAGTAGCCAATGAGATCCTCCAAGCTCTCACCCAGTTTTGGAAGAGGATCTTCCAGTTGATACTGCACCATAGCAAAAGTACGTTCATCCAGCTCGGCCTGAAGCACATCCTTCGTTAAATGCTTTGCAAACTTTGTCGAAGGAGCATGCTGTTGCTCCCCTGAACCCAAAGGCTCCGAGTCCACTGTAACTCCTAGCACAGCACTGTCCACCACATCTTGGACAGGTATCTCTTTAAACACATCATTCAGTCAACTGCAAACAAAATTTTTCAATATGACTCCCACCTTTCTCCTCTTCTGTCTTTATTACGGATGTTTTTTTATCTTCCCCCACCGACTTTTCTTCTGTTCTTTCTATAATTGATTTCAGCTCCAGCCCTTTACCTATCAACTTGTATAACTCACCCTCGATATCTTTATTTTCTGACTCCCCTTTGCCCAAATATCAGAGCTCAACAGTAAAACAAGGTCAACAAAGCTCACCCCCTCTGTTATCAATCACACCACCCTCACAGTCTATAACTATCTCAGTTCCTCATCATTCTCAGTTACTGAAACAATATACCTTGCTTTATATCCTTCTTCTCTTTTATCTCCTTCTTCTTATTTACTTTATTTTTGTTGTTCTTCTCTGCAAAAAAACTTCAGTCTTTGATGAGCACACTATTCATCCTTAACTCACCCTTTCCCTTTCCCTTTCCCTTCCTCTTCTCTCCTTTCTTGTTTGGAGCTAGAGGGTCCCTCTCCGGATTTTTTCTGGCAGTCCGGGTAGCTTCAAAACACATAGTCAGTTATGCCTCCATATTTAACACTGATTCACTCACCACTATCCCTGATAATCCTCCGGTGACTACTGTGCTGATTTGTGTCTACCTGTTCTGCTTCTCCAGTTGCATGACAGATTGGGATGCTACTCATCATCATCCTCCTGTGCTCTTCCCATTCTTCCCTTTGGGTAGCAATCCAAGTATTTCCATAAATAGTGTCCGACTTGCTGTCTGTATTCCAAAGTTGCCTCAACTCCTCCTCAGACAACTTTGAAAAGTCTTCTGCATACTTCTTCCCAACCCGTGTATCTTCACCTGTCCACCCTGGCCCTCTCTCCCATGGACTGGCCTCAATTCTCTCCTGTCCACTCCGCATGGTAAACGAGGAAAGAAATCGCCCTGTGTCTATACGCAACAGCCCCTCACGGGGTGCTTGACGGGCCATATAGAGCATGAACATGAGCATATTTCTGGAAAAGTGGTCGAGATAGGACTGGTCATCCATCACTCCAAGGCCATCAGCTATATAGTTGGCATAAGCAGATATCCCATTGGTATCGTATGCATGGGAGCTAACTCAGTTTTAGCCAACAATAGATGAAAAAAATCATTGCACATACTCAAAATCCCTCATCTCCTTGTTCAATGTCAGCAACCCTCCCATGGTATCCTTAGGGATAAAACCCAAGGCTACTTGTGAGTCTCCTTCGATTTCATGTGCTGAAGGGTACATGATAAGAGTGCTTCGAGTATAGACCATCTCTTGGGGATCAAAAGTTGCCTTGGGTACAGCTGCAGCACCACTGTGATAGTGAAGCCCTGAGAAATAGATAGTAGCAAATTCTTCTAGTTCCCAGCTGAGCCCAAGGTCGAATATAGTGAAATATTCAGCCTCTATATGCTGATTTCCTCTTGTAAGCACTTTCATTGCTGTTGGTATTCCCTCATGGTCTCCTCCATCCAGATGGGGACCTCCAAACTGCCCAATGTCTGCAATCTTTCTAGCTAAATAATACTTCAACTTCTTTTCTAAAAGCAACAATGAAATTTATACCTGACTCTCCTGACCCCTCTTTCTTGTGCCTCCTCCTCAGTTGAATACCCCCTGGAGTTGGATCAGAGTAATATCTTGTAAATATTTATAAACACTTACCATCTTCTACCTCTTTTTCATCATTCATACTAGCCACATTGAGCTGTGCACTAGTCCAATATTTGTTCTTGATAGACCCAATTCGAGGACAGTTGGTCATCTCTGCCTGGCGATCCATTTTCTCCTTCAACCTCGAGTCCACCTTGCTCAGACCAATGACATTAGCCTCAGCTACCACCTAGAACTTTGTGATTATCATGATGGCCAGAAATCTTTGATTCACATACTGCCAGGATTTCTCTCTGCAACTCCTCACCCTCACACATCATTATCCCACTTCTCTTGCTATTACTTGCAGGCCCCTCCAGGTCTCTTTGACTTTGGTTGGACACCCCCATGGCATAGGCCCTCTTGGCTCCTTTGATTGGCTTCAGGGCTTTCATCCTCTCGATTTCTATGCCTCCTGGCCCATTGTATTCCCTCTCTTTTGGTCCATACATTCTGTCTCTCCCCTCTGACATTCTTTTGAGCAGGTCCTCAGGGTGCTCCGATCTGACAATTGATTAGAATAATGACCACATCAATCATTCAGTCACTCACAGAGCCATTGCCCAGGTTTTAACTAAATCATCCTTTTCTTCTCCTGTCCCAAACTGATCTCTCCATGCCACATAGACATTATCACTTGGTTTAGCAACCAAAAATCCTAATCATGTCTTGTCATTTTGAGAATCATCTCAGCAGCCAACCTACACACCTTTTGCTAATATATCTTTTCTTGATCCCAATGTCTCTCTTTGGTTGGCAAAAACCTGGTGCCTCCTCAGCATGGCTTCCCTCCCCCAGTCCAACACTATGATATATATTATGCCGGGGTCCTTGTCTTCAATCAGCACATGTGTCTTCTTTCCACTCTCATATACTCTGCCAAATATATCCTCATCTCTTCCTTCTAGTCCCAAGTAGAAATGTGCACTCATATCTACTTCCAGCTCTTTTTTCTTCCCTCTCTTTATTTCTGATAAACACTGAGTTTTCATTCTTTCTCAGCCAATCTTGCTCACCTTCAGTTCCTTCTTCCTTCTTAGTTGACACATGAACTAGATCCCCTTTGTCTTCTGTCAATAAAATTTTGCAGGAGTTTTCTTCTTCTTCAATCAAGCTTGCTCACCTTGAATATTCTCTTCCTCATCACTTGAAGTTTTCAAATATTTATCTTTATATATCCACACTTTAATTCACTTTTTCCACCCAAAAAATCTGGTCACTTACTTTTTCCCACTTCCTTTAGCCTCTTGGACTGCCTTAGAGGCACAGGAGATGCAGGTCTTTTACCTATCAAATATACAGTTAACAAGATGTATGTTTTAGAGGAATCACATTACCTTTTCTCAACATCAGTAATTTGATAGTGATAGTACGAAGGCAAGAGAGGTTGATTTTTCAACACCATTTACATAACATTCTCATGCTGCATGTGACTTTTCTACATTTCTTGCAATGTGTCTTTTCCCCCCCTCAATATACTACACTTTGCAGCAAGATAGCCTTCATATAGTGTCTTTTGCTTATCCAACTATTTACAACTCTGACAATATTCAGAACCCACCAGCAGACATGATTATTTATATACCTGATGCGAAACAGCATGAATGATGTCATTATTTTTTTTTTTTAGTTAGGGTCACAGCCACAGCCTTAGGTATGTATAGACGCCCAGCCAAACATGTACATACGGGAGGCCCACAATTTCGGACCTTTTGTATGTACATGTTTGGCTGCCTTGAGTCTGCTTTACATCTCTACTGTCAATGGCACCTACTTGTCCCTTCCTCAGGATTTATATTCTTTCCACATTCCCAGCATTTCCAGCAGCTCCACCTTCTCATCTTGCTCTTTCATACTCTGACATTACTTATACTGACTGGGAGAGATTTTCCCTGTACATATTTACCACAGGGAAAATCCAGGACAGACAGTTTTGGGCAATGGGTCAACCACAATTATTACTTTTCAAGGTTTTGCCTTCTTGATTCAGTGGTGACTGTTCCTAGTGTTGAAATAAATGGCAGCAGTAATTGCTCTTCTTTCTCATAAAATTCTATATCCAGATGTTCTATCCAACTCTCAAAGGTTCCAATATTCAAGCAGAGCTCTTGCAGGAAATCTCCCTCACTGTGGAGCAAAACTGTACACGTCCTTCCTGTCTTCCCTGGCTATATTTCAATACCTACTCTTGTGCGACATTGAAATATATTCCCCCTTCCAATAGTATGTCCCACTATCAGACTTTCTATGCTTCATCTCATGTGTATCGCCAACGAATTTACGTAGGCAGGCCACGAGGACCTAATAATTGATGGGACATTATGCTCGCCTACAAATACCTATTAGAATCTTCAACATCCATCTCTTCTCACAATTATCACTACCCAATGCAGCTATCACCACCAAAAAACACCTCTCAAGTGCCAAACCGCCAACTCCTCCGCTCTGTCTCTCTTTTTGGCGATTCGCCCTCTCCCCAACCAACGATCACCCCTCTCCCACCTCTGAACACACACCGAATTGCAGTATCAGACAGGGCTGGAATAAACCAATTTGATCCAGACTGTTACGACGGTCAAGGGTCTGGCACAGGAGTGTTTCTCTCCCATGTCTTCGTACCTCCACTACCGAGTGACTCTACAGTCGCCCATTACTTGAAGCCACACCCTAGAGTTCTCAGCCGCATGACCAGAACCAGTACACCGTCTATGCTATTCCAAGACGATGATTCTCCACCACCGATCTCCTCCAGAACTTCCATGTTCGAGGTCACACAGCCTTCTCTGAGCCCAATCTCAAGCGCATCGACCATATATCAGAGCTTTGCAGATCTTTTGAATTCATCGACAGCACACAATTCATCTCAAATCGACACTTATTCTCATGCTTCACACTCTTCCAAACGGCCTACAAAGACCCATCCCCCTCGCCATCGGGTGAGATCATTGAAAAACTCACACAGAAACCAGAAACAGACATTCAACCCAGGATCCTACGAAGGCAAGGGGTCAGGAACAGGCATCTTCTTCTCTCACATCCTTGTCCCTCCACTCCCGACACATTCTAGAATCATCGGTCACTCCACAACCCATACAGCTGCCGACCATGACCTGGTCTGTTCTCTATGCTTCGTCTATGCCTTGCTGTCTGACTTTTCCACTCCCCTAGACACTAGAACGTTCACAGCCTCTGTACCCTTTCTATGCAAACAGTCCAGCCCCCCTCGATCCATCCTCCAACCCTCCGCATACCCTATCCCCTCCACCACAAAACAGTGCCTTGCATTTTTTGTTGGAATACGACTCCGATCGGAGTACCTGATAATCCTACTCCTTGCATAGTATTTGTATATATATATATTTTGTATCCATCCTCAGCTTCCTCTCATTAAATCTACACTGTGCAGATGCTACAGGCTTCAGACTTATGATAAACCTCATCTCACCTATCACCTCAACGATCCTAGCACTTCAATGAGTGCGCCATTGACAAGATCCATGTGCCGGCAAATCCGGCCAATCAGCCAAACAAGTGTATACACATAGTCTGAAATCCTGGCTGACTTGTACGTAGTTCTCCTCCCGAGCCTCTCACCTTTGATTTTCTGGTCTCAGACGACGGGGACCATCCATGCCTAAACTCTGTCCACGCACTCTTACACATCTCCTCAACAACGATCATCAACAAACCATTCCCAGATCAACAAAACAGACCCCTTCATTGAATTCATACTCCCTTAAGCAAATGATACTTAGGGGTTAACAAGCGACGAGGAAGATCCGGGAAATCAAAGAGAGATCAGCCAGTGATGCAATGAAGAGGCTCTCGAACTGAGACAAGGATCCCAGCTATATCTTGTTTCAATCAGGTCCTTGAACAAGTGCGAATGATATAACCACTTTGTTACTCCGTACCCAATTCATACTTGACGACCTCCGCGAGCTGCAGCACATCACCTCCATCACTCCCATCTTCAACCCCCGCAACCTTCCGTACCCTCTCCCAATTAACCTTCCCCGCCAACCCCTCATTCTACAACGCCTCACGGAAGAAATTTGGCCGATCGGGCGTACCAGGACGATAGAACGCCCATGCGATACGCATCGACGTACTGGCACCATCTGGAGGAGAGACTTCGAAGTCGGGGGAAGCGAGTGACGGCGGTGAAGGGGAGTATCCGACGCGGGCAGTGTGGATTAAGATCGCTCTGTACGTATCGCAAGAAAGGGGAGATAAGAAGCAAAGAGAATATCGTTAGTCATTGTGATGGGAGAGAGACATATAGGAACGTACGCAGTCAAGCCATATACTGGTTTTATCCCTCCTGCTTCCCGACCTGTCAAGAACTGGTGCATTCGAAATTTGCGCTTTCGGAGTCCCGTCTCTTTCTGAACTTGTTAGCTACAGCCAGAGGACCATCCCAATCCCAGTCGTTCGACATATGATAACAATAGCCTGAACCATTGTCTCCAAGCTCGACGAATTCTGGTTCTGATTGGGTTATGCTAGCTGGCGGGGTAGACGATAGAAACAATGCCAGAGGATGGGAGAAGAGAGCGGTGACTTCAGGTGCGTTGAGTATGGGCTGAAGAGAGATGAGTTGGATTCACGGTGATCTTGTCAGTCACAGAGAACGTACTTGAAGCGTGTTGTCTAGAATGAGCACTACGACTCTGTGGCGAGTAAGAGTCAGATTCCTGTCGCTAGAGCTCAAGCGAGAACACGTACAGTGTTACGAGCAGCTGTCTATGAACATAGAACAACTCTAATATGCAGAGCAGCAGAACTTTATCCCTATCCGGAGGAAGCCCTATCTAATACAAATCGTGAGCGGCTTCTTGTCTTGAGATCGGGATTATCATTCACCTCCTCGAAAGCTTCCCTTCTCTGAACGTGAAGTCAGCACTTGGTTTTCAGAAAAGAAAGAATTACAACATACAGCTGTATCCTCTATGGTTCTATCCTCCGGGTCCATCTTCCCTCCAGGTAACGACGTGTCTCCAGCGAACGATCGCAAAGTAGAAGCTCGTCTATTGCCAGTCAGAGAAAGATCTTCGTGCATGAGAACGCACGTACTCATTTACTCAGCAAAACATACAAATCACC
Source organism: Lentinula raphanica (assembly GCA_027919835.1). NCBI lineage: Eukaryota > Fungi > Basidiomycota > Agaricomycetes > Agaricales > Omphalotaceae > Lentinula > Lentinula raphanica. The sequence continues at coordinate 228,014 of JANVFP010000048.1, forward strand.
TTTGCGTCCTACAAACAGAGCCACGAGTACCGCTGCGCGTCGTGAATGAGGAAAGGGTAGCCAAGGCTGAGGGAATGTGTCTTTCGGTGGCTTGTATGCTGCCAGGTTTCGTAAACATCTAACGCGTACAGATATATCAGAACCAAGCACCAAGAAAACAAGAAGTTCACTCTCACCTCTTCGATTCCCCAGTCAACACACCCAAATTCGCATTTCTCTCTATATCATCAGAAGATAACCTCAGCATCTTCGTTCTCGTTCTCTTCACTCCTTCATCCAGCTGGGAGTGATATCCTAGAAAGTTTCGTGAACCAATTGGGACCTTGCGCCGATTTCATGAGGCAGGTTTCTTCGTATTCATCCGGGCAAGAGCGTCGAAGAGAGTAGAGAGGAAGAGGACACAGCAGTCGTGGTGCAAGAAGAAAGCGGCATCGTCATAGTTTGGAAGCAACGTTCTCTTCGGTAACTTTGGAAGCCGGGAACGATCACATGATGGTGTCACAATTTCAACTTTACTCTGTTCCACCATCATCCATGTCGACTGGCACCCAAATCAGACCCAAATAGCATCCATTGCTTCTTCTACCGCCGTTTACGACTACCTCATTCAAGCTGACATGGTCGTACTCGACCGATTCTGATCTAAAGGCTCGGAATTGTCGAAACGTATCGCCTCGTCGGGATTCAACTCTTCCAGAATGCTGGTTCCATTGTAGCAACGTCGACCAGACTTGGACAGGATGTATCATGACCGACGATGCGACTGGGCTTTATTGGACAATTGAGAATGGGAACAAAGTGAGCAAATTAGCTGGTTACTTGCAGCTGTCATGGAATTCACCGTTGCATCAAAGGTTGTTCTCGGGAAGTATTCAGGTGGTTTTAATATCCCTCAATTCCGGTTTAAACCAGTCATGGTCCAGACGCCGAGCGATGATGACAAGGTGCAAAATAGGGTACAGATTGAAGACGCGACGAGCGAACAAACTCGGGCCACGATAGGACGAGAAACGTTTCAGACTTTTCTTACGCTCCTCATGTGGAGGCGACCATTCAAACCAGCGACATCCATGTCGAGATACATCACTTCGTTCTTCGACCTCCCTCTTTCATTCTCAGTCTACTGCTTCGCATTGAGCATGAGCTCGGACCATGCGTTCATCGTTATATCGACCCCTCACGGCGTGAAAGCCAAACGTTCATCGATACGTTTACCTCCGAACTCACGTTATAAAACCCCAGCGCCATTTTCAATCATTCATTCCTCCTTGTCCATCACCGCCGAACCATAAGAATGCGATCCTCCGTGACGCTTTTGACGCTTGCTCTTGTGACAGCATCAATCGCCTGTGGTGATGCTCACCACCATGCTCAGCAGTCGTCTAGCAGACTACGGAAAAGGCTCGACCCACAGGCTCCATTGACGCAGTCTACCCTACCTTTGGAATGGGGAGATTTGAATATCATCCATTCCATGGATACTCATGGCAAGTCGTCCTTCAAATTGAACTTTTGCTTCCCATAAGGTCTCACAACTTGTTCGCACAGACTGGTTTCTTGGACACCAACATCTTTCGTACCCGGAGCCCAACTACAGTGGAGATTTGGGAGATTTTGCGAGTTTTGTCAAGCACATGAAGGATATCGCTGTTGTACGTGTCACTCGCTTGAGATTCGAACTTTTAGTCGAGACTAACGCATTCGTTTTGCAGGAAAAGGACGTGGACTTGCTCTTAATGGACTCAGGCGACCTTCACGACGGGACAGGCCTCTCTGACGGATTTCCTGCTGGAGGTATTGACGCTCATGACACGAACCAATTCCTGAAGCAGCTTCCGTACGATATCATGGCCATTGGAAAGTATGTACCACTGAACCCTTTTACTTCTTCGAGACATCCATGAAATGAATCCTCCCAGCCACGAACTGTACAACTACATCAACACTTGGGACATGCACACCAACTTTGCACCTGCATTGAACGGCTGTTATCTCTCTTCGAACGCCAACATAACGATCTTTGATGAGAACAATAATACTGTCAGCGTTCCTGTCGGAAATCGGTACCGCAAGTTCACGACTAGGAAAGGCAGGAGAATCACCTCTTTGGGTGTCTTGTTCGACTTCACCGGAAATGATGTGAATACTACTGTCCAACCCGTAGCAGATATGGTCAAAGAGCAGTGAGTAAGTGTTGTGCTCTCGATCACTATGCTATTTCCCTAATTCAACGACAACAGTTCACCGAAGCCATTGCGGAACAGCCAGACGTTTTTGTTCTCGTGGGGTTCGTCAGTCTTCTTGAACTGATTCCATATGCTCACACCACATCACTCAACGTAGACACATGTCTGTTCCTTACAACAATTGTCCAACAGTCTTCAACACCATACGAACTGCGCATGCGGAGACACCTACCATCATTCTAGGGGACATACTCATATTCGGGACTGCAGTATGTCAGCTTACTATAGCAAGGGCTCGAAATCTGATTCTCCGTAGACCAGCCCGATGGACGTTCAATGGCACTCGAGATTGCGAGATACATGGAAACATCCTAGACGCGTTTGTCTACTGACGTTCGTCGCCTTGGCGAAAACGGCAGCCTCTTGTTGCGCTTCACCCGCCAGCTAGGCTTCGTCTGGAGGAGGCAGAATCTCGACATAATTGACTGGGAAGATACCAGTACGACCACGAAGTTGGCCTCGCCACCAATCTTTGTAATTGCGGTCGACGACGGTGATGATGTCACCAGCGTTAAACACGAGTTCGCCTGGTTCGGTTGGGGTGAACGGGTGAAGGGCACGAACTCAATTTGAGCGTCTGGTGAGACTAGATGTTGAGTCGAGAGAAGTAGTGGAGCCGATAGTCATCGATCCGAGACTGGAGGTGATAAGCTGGGGGTGCAGAGGAAGGTGCGAATGAACGTTGCGGCTGTGGGATTCACAGCGGGAACATAGCCTGATACGATTCTTTCGACATTGTTGCAATATGTGGCATGCGAGATAGAGAAGCGTTGTAATTTGGTTTAAATAAACATTCAAAACTGTAGCGTGATAGTTGTCGGTGAAAGAAATGATATGATAAGAGTTGTCATTGTCTGCACACAACACACTTCGTTGGTTCCGACACGCGTTCAGTATTGAAATGTCTTTGTGGACTTTATACAGACGCAAGTTCTGGAGATAAGCCTAGCTTGTTGCTATAGACGCCCAGCCAAACACGTACATACAAAACGTCCGCAATTTTGGATGTTTTGTATGTACGTGTTTGCCCAGCGCTTCTGCCACACCTTCCCCAAACTCAGCAACTGCCTCTCTCTCATCACCTTCACCTTCACCGTCGACCTTTTGCCTATATCTCTATTTCCTGTGCAGATACTCCCAGGCAACAGCATCCTGAAGAAACTCCCTCCACCACCGGCGGCTTTCCTCTCCCAACTGGCCTTCGATCATCCCCGACGTTACAATTGAATATCGAGCCCACTTAATCCTACTGGAACTTGCCGACGTCTATCCCATCTCTAGTAATCCACCTCCCAGGACACCTATGACAGAGATTGAGAAGCAGACTCGAGAATAGGGAAAAGGAAGGCAAAAGTGCATCGTCAGCGGTGAACCTGAAAGCGGAACTGGCCTGCAGACGATGAGGGGTTTCGAGCGCAGTACGGCTATGCATGTGAAGCCTCACAAGGTGATCACAAAGGCTCTCCTAAAGTCGTCGTCATCCCTGACAATGTTATCCACCAGCTCCGCGTCGACGTTGACTTTGGGATCTGTACCAATGTCAGCGCTCCCGTCCTCGAATCGCCCAAGAACACTCGATCTTACTGGCGTTTCACTTACCAGGACTCAGGCAGAGATTCTAGCAGATGTGTTATCTATAGAATGGGGCCTTCGTTCGCTCATCTTGTGCGAATCAAATCTGGACCCAGAGGTTTTGAAGCCGATCCTACACGCTCTTTTACTCAACAACACCCTCATTTACCTCTCTGTCGCTTCAAACACTGGACTAGGGAACAAGAGTTTAGCTGGTAGGGGTACAGGCGCGGGATATGGCTTGAGTGCTGGTTTGAAGGGTGCTGGGGTGACGATCACTGGTGGCGGAGGGCTAGGTTTAGGAGGAATTGGTGGTGGGGTCACAGGTTGGGTGGTACTCGAAGCGTATCTGAGCAAGTCGAGGCTAAAGGTTTTGGATCTATCGAGGAATGCCATTGATAAGCGATTGACGGTGTCATTAAAGGCGGTTTGGGATCTTCAAACTCCTCGAGCGAAACCACAAGTACTCCCACTCTGGAATCTCCTTCGAACAACGTCAAATCAGGGTCTTCCTCGCTCACCACTCTCACTCTCGACTCTGTTACTCTGAAGTCCGGCGCGTTAGATGTTCTGGCCATGAGGCGGCGGATACCCTCGCTTCGCCTGCGAGTGCCGCAATACCTTCAGCACGATCAGCTTTAAAATTGTCGTCGACAATAACAGGCTCGGTACCGATACAGAAACCGTTGCTTCCCCTGCCTAGGCATCCATTACCATCGTCCTTGAACTCTTCAAGTCATCCAAACTCACATCCTCCTCTCTCCCACCTTCCTCCACCGCCCCCGTCACATTCGACCAAGAATGTACAAATGACATATACGCCTTACGTCCCGAGATCTAAACGGGGCGTAGTAGCTGGATCGGGATCTGTTCCGGCTACACCTACTACGCCAATGGCGCCTATGGCCCCGACATTAACCACTGTGAGTCGTGGAGGTGTCACTGCTGGCAGCGTCACTTCAGATGACTCTTCCTCTTTGAACTCATCTTCGGAGAGTTTACATAACTATTCCGCATCGACAATAACACCGACTACGATCAATGCCATCACGCATGACCATCCTGGCTCAACGCTTGGTTTACAGCCAGTTCCCCCTTCTGTGGCGGCGTTGAACACCCTCTTGGATGTCAAGATTCCACCTGGAGTAGAGGGATATGCTAGGTGAGTTCACCTTTACAACTGTCGCGCTACAGTGTCATCGTGTGACTGATGCATACTCACATTCGAAGGTTATCAAGGGAAATACTCAACACCTGTATTACCAATGTCGAAGCCAGTGAGAGAGAAGAGCAAGAGCATGGAGGTGGTCTTGTACTCGGCGATGTCTTCAATAAACAGGCTTTATGTGTCCCTTTGATATTGAATATCATTCAATCCACTATCTAGATCATCACTCCATTCCATCTCAATCTCAGATTCCCAAACTTATGTTATCTCATGCGAAGAAGTATGTGGCTGTGACCCTAAAATAAAATTAAAAATAGTGATGTCATTGTTGTACTTCCCTCTCAAGCACCCATACTGTGGATAAATAAGGACATAGGCATGGTGGACTTCACCTTCAGTGCTGAACCTCAACATTGACAGGTGATGACTAAGTTCGTTTGCAAGTATTTGCGCGGTGAATTTTCTCGCACTTTGCCTCTTCTTCATCAACCACCATCATCAATGTTGCAACTCTCCAGGGAGGTAGCCCTCCACACCAAAACTGCCCAACCTCTTCCCTTCAATTGCAAAGAAGGATATGAGGTGAGTTTTTATGCTTTTTAGGCCTTATCCATCTCATCAGTTTCACACCAGCTGTTCATTTTGTCTCTCCAACAAGAACTTCAGCTCCATGTCCCACCAGATTCTGATCTAGAATCAGCCCAAGATGCCCTCAATTCCCTGGCTACTGTCTCCCCAACTGCCAATGAGTTGGCCATTCTTACCCTCAACATGCAACTGCTATCAATCCTCAACATTGGCCTTCCATCCAAGCCCCTAGGCTACTACACCCCCCCTCCCAATCTTGACATTAAATCAGTACTCAAATCTTTCAAAACCTTAGTAACTATATGCGTCCTTTTTCAGTCTATCTATCTTCTTGACCCAGTTTGGTAGTACCAGCCACTCTCCATGAGCTGGAAAGCGGTGATCAAAGAAGCTGAACAGACAATCACCCAAGGAAATCCCCTCTCATCCTCATCCTCCTCCTCCTCCTCCCTTGTGGTGGCCTCTCCACCACATTTGAAACTCTTCCAGCGAGTCAATGAGTTGGCCAACAACTCTGCCTTCTACAACATCCAACTCTCTCTTACCCGTGCAGCCTTTCACCTCTCCCTTCTCAAATTAGTATGCTCCCACTCTGCTGAATCTCTATTACTTATATCTCATTCAATCAAAAGGGGATCCTCAACTTTCCGTCCTCTTGGCAACAGTTTCGAGAAGAGATACTACGAGTCACCAAGTGAGTAAAACACCACTTTTAAGATGGTCAGATCCCAACCAGTTATATCTGTAGCGGTCCTTTACCCCCGGAGCTGGAAGATTTTAAACGCCACTATCAAGCCTCAAACCTGGCCTTCCCTCTCCACCTTGCAGTAACCATATCACCAATACTACTCCTACGTAAATCTGTTCTTAGGCCCTGTGCCAGAGAACATATTGTAAAAGCAAGTTGCTCTTCAATATCCTCACATCCCTATCTAACAAGCTCATAGATGGCAATTGCCATTGGCCACTCAAAGCCACCCCTTTTGCAGAAAACTGAAGAAATCATCTGGAAGAACATTGAACTCATGTCCATTGGAAGGATCACCGTTCAAGATGCACTAGCGCAAATCTTCCATGAAACGGAACCTATTTTGGCCTCTGTCACCAGGGAAGAAGAGGCCTACTTTTCCGGTCGTATGTTACCCTTTCCCTCTCCATAGACCTGCTTCATCTCCTTTCCACAGATCAAATACAACAGAGGCTCAACAACTGTAGGCATTGTTTCCTATCTGTCTACTATTTTGCTAATCAATGGTGTAGCAGCTACTCCAGATCCTTCTCTTGCCATTTCCCTATCCGGTCTTGAGATAGATTCCAGTAAGTGCAAAACCTACACATATCCTGATCCTGATACTCATCAACCCAGGCTCAGACCAGGCCAAAGTTCATGCAGAAATGCATGGCAAAATGGTTGAGGCGCGACCTCTGGTCCCTGCTGCTGATACACCAACAGGTCACATTACTGTGGCTACTGATCATGATGTAGAAATGGATCCCGGGAACAAGGAAGCTCTGGCACCATCTAACGATGTGGAGATGGAGGACGAAACAGGCTCCAAGGGTTCCAATGATGATAACCACCCTGAGCCAGACAAAGATGAAATTTTAGACTCCAACAACAAGATCTGTATGCACTATTCTTTCTCCCTTTATTTCCACTAATGTTTTGGTCAAGCTGATGAGGGCGAGAGTGAGAAGCCTGATGACACATCTCAACCCAGCTCTACTCCCAACCCACCCCACCCTGAGCAAGATGAACATGAAAATGGAGAGGATAACAGTAATGCAGATGGAGATGGAAATGGCGAGGATAACAGCAATGCAGATGGAGATGAAAATGGAGAGGATGATAGTAATGCAGACCCTGACTATGATCCCAGTATGTGCCTTCCTTTCCACCTCTATCTTTGACTCCTGAGAGTTATAACTTTCTATCTAGTAGAAGACCAAAGGAAAAAGGAAATCGAAAACGGTATGTGATTATACACTAATGGACACTGATTCACTCATTGTCTCACCATAGCCAAGAAAGAAAAGGCAAGAAAAGAAAAGGAGCAACAAGAGAAGGCTAAGAAAGACAAGGAAAGAGCAGAAAAAGGTTGGGCCTGCTACATTTTGTCAAATAACACAGACTCATTCCATGCCTGATTACAGCCAAAAAACAAAGGATGGAACGAGAGAAAGGTTTGAGCTACACACTTTGGCAGTGGACATTTCCTTACTCATTGTCCTGTCATAGCCAAGAAGGAAGAGAAAGGTTTGACTCAGTAATTTTGGAAATACCCAGTTTCACTCATTGACTCATGACAGCCAAGAAAGAGGAGGAGAAGAGGGTGAAAGGTTTGAATTACTACACATCTCCCTGCCCATCTTTTCACCATCCATTAATCAGATGCAGAAAGGAAAAAGACTCAAGAAAACAAGAGAAAGGCAGAAGAAGAGGAAGAAGAGAGGAAGAAGAGGGCCAAAAGAACACCTTTGGTGGGCAAGGTATCTCTTTTTTTGCTTTCTCTCAAAGAGTATCACTGAATCTCACTCCAGCCCATGACCCTCTATGACATTGACGGCACTACGGGCTACACATTCCATCCCAATGCCTATGCATGTTTTCCTATTCTCAATCGTTGATTTTTGACTGACTTAGTAGTCACTTAGGATGAGACAGACTTTGAACTGTTCACTAGTGTGAGTAAAGCTGTCAGTCAGACTCAAACGCCCGAGGGCCGGGGCATCCATGTCCTTGACTGGGCAGAGGCTCAATCAATCAAGAAAATCTCCATTGCCCGCCGTCAAGAAATCTTTCGAAACCAAACCATCTTGATTCGGAACATTCCTACTGACAATCTTGACTTTTCATCTTCCGATGATATGGAGATGCTCTTTGGTGATAAACTTGACATTGGCCGCACTCTCCAAGGTAGTTCTCACTCTATTCACCCCTGCCCTTGACACTCAATGATTTATAGACAAAAGCCGTATCCTCGCTGATGAAAATGATGCCCATTGCAGAGGCACCATCCGTGAGATGATGTCCACTGATCCTTTGGAGAAAATCTTGAATTGTCTAGACGTCACACTTCCTGCTTCAGAAGCCCCTAGGTGGGATGGAATCAGCTTGGAGGACAACGCTCAAGCTGAACTCAAGTATTCCATTTCTGCCCATGGGACCAACTGGGCCATATGCGGCATGAAAGGTGCATACAGCACCTTTCACATGGATACCCATGGCCTCGTCACTCTTGTAGCTCCCAAGACTGGGTTGAAATATTGGGTCATCGCGGAACCCAAGGACCCTTCTGTTCTTGCCTCCCCAAAGTTTGTCAATGTTGATTTCAACAACCTCTCACACTCCTCATGGCACTTTTGGAGTATCCTCCTCAGGCCCGGTGACCTCCTGTGTGTCCTTTTTTCTCATTTATTTCCAAGGGGACTTACCACTGTAATCTAGCATCATGCGCCCCGCTACCCTCCACTTTGTGATCACTTTGGAGTCATCTGTGTGCTATGGCACACACTGTTACTCCTTGAGTACACTGGACCGGACTGCGTTTGGAATTTTCCATGTTCTCACTGCTGGCGATTACCTTACCAACACATCCCATCCCAACCTCCTGGAGGGCCTGGCTCATACAGTGATTGTATGGAAAAGATACGTGGTTCACATTGGTCCAAAGTGGATAGAGTCCATGAAAAACTCACCCGGTATGAGTCCTATCATCAGTGCAATGGAAACATATTGACGCCTCCCACAGAGGCAACACTTACTCGGAAACTCAATCTCCTCAGGCTGGATGACATGATCCAGTTCCTGACTTTGTGCAACCTTGCACAGGGTCTGAGCATTCTGGATTCCCGCTACTACACAGAAGATTCTACCCACCCTTCCACACTATATTGTCACGCCCGAAATTCCTCCTATTTCCTTCAGGACTGGGTTTTCAAGAACTTTGCTCTGAAACTAGTCGATGGTGAAGATGACCTTGAAGACGAGGAAAGACTGCAAGTGGTGGCCGGGAGGTACTGTGCCTGCCAGTATGCTGGCCTGCTCGAGGCGAGAGCCTTGGCACCTTACCGCGCCGATGTTCCCACACTCACACCACAAGATATCTATTCCGCCATCGAATCTGAGATGCTCGCTGGTGACTTCAACAAATATTGGCCCCCGCCGGAAAAGGAGGGTCTCACTGCATGGAGGCGACTGCTCACCGCTTCCAATGAACCTGATTCAAAGGAACCTGCTTCGACGAGATTGGCTTCGAAGAGATCAGCTTTGAAGAAATCCGCCTTCTCTTGGCTGACACCCACCTATGAATTCCCAACGCCCACCTCCGGTCACTATGAAATTGTGTGTATCAGTAAATAAACACTGTAGATTACCTCTTGTAAGAGCCTACTGTCCTCTAGCCTTGTACAAATATATATCTATTCATTCTTGCTGATTCTTGATCCTGAATATGTCTTTTCTCAACCGACCTTCAACCGCGAGGCATTTGTACAGCGACAACGAAGATGACACCATCGATCTAGAGCTACGCTTGCGAACGGTCAGGACCGCTGCTTCAGCTCTAGAAGAGTCTATACGCACAGAGGAGGAAGACCAGGCATAGGCGACGTTTGTTTGGTAGCAGGTCAGAGAAGAAGCGGTCGAACGAGCCAGCAGTGGACTCTACTGCTCCCTCAACAGAGATTCCCGGAGTTCGCAGGAATGTATATGTTAACCATCCTCTTTCCTTTCCATGCAAATTCTGCACGAGTATACTCATCGTACCATTACTTCTTCACGTCCTCGCCTGTGACATCCTTTATTTAACTCATTCATCCCATCTTCATTGCGCACCCCACTCGATCTATGAGAACCAGATAAAGCAGGAGGAAACGCAAAAAGCTTGGGCGTGGGAAATCTTGTTACGCTTTGGGTAACCGGCCCATTCTCTCTCGCCACTTGCCATAACTTGGGGTTACGCTTTGGGTAATCGGCCCATCCACACCTGAACTTTTGTTTACTCTATACTACTAGACCGCCGTTGCGTCTCAAGAATTTTTCTCATTTGTCTATCTTCTAGCACACTTCGGACCCTTGACACTCAGGAAATTGTCTACGCACATCTAACCCCCCTTCCCAAACCCAAACATGTACCTCAACAACAACATGGTCGACCTCATTCCCCTCAGACTACGCAGCCACGCAGCCCTTCACACCATCCTCATGCATAAGGACGTCCTTCATCTAGTGCCCGCGCTTTCGCGGCTTCAATTTTCAACTCACATTCGCGACCAATACCGGTCTTAGCAACATCACATCTGTCAAGCTCTAGCTCCCGGAGCGAACTCTCTGGACCGCCCTACGTCGTCTCACTTCGGAAGACACTTTTCGTATCCCGATTGGCAGATCAGTTACACACTCTCGTGATAGACCTGGAAGCTTTACCAACAGTACCTGACCACAGCGGACTGGATGCGAGTTTGGCGGCTTATTACTCCACTTGGAGATCGTGAAGCTGATGTGCGAGGGCTTTTGGGAAGCCACCGGATACGCTCAAGGCCTGTCTCCGGGGTTGGTGTCGGTAGAAGAGATCGTGGAGATGACTTTGATAGCCATGAGCACTGAAATCATGATCAAAGATGGATATCGACAACGATTTGGACGAGTCGAGCCCTAGGATCCAAGAAACCCAACAACCACCTTCACCTTCGTTTCTATTACACTGCACCTGACCGATGAAAAAACAACACCAGCCGCAGAGACTACTATTTCGTCGGTATCGCTCCATCCCTCGCTCTTACAATCTCTCATTCGCGTGTGCTCCTCACAGCTCGCTTGTCTCCAACTTTTTCGTCTTGCAGTGCTTCGTTATCCAAGTCGTTCAGCAAATTTAACTTTTCAAAACCCGTCGACATATCTACATTGATCTCGGAAACAGCGGACTGGATGCGAGTTCAGCAGTTTTGCAGTTATCCCTGCGCTTGGAACCCCCTAAGACGATGTGAGAAGTCAAAAGACTACTACACATCCAAACCGGCTCCTGACATCGATCGTAGGAATACCAGAGGTCATCCAAGGCGACATGCTCCTACCCCAAGCTGCTCCTCCGGCTACACTGCACTCGACGACAACAGCACTCCATGTCTCACATACCTCGAGCTACTTTGGATGCAGGCCTATATCATCTAGAATTCGAAGAACCCGACGATCCAGGATGGTTTACCGCAGTTCCACCATCCTCCGGACGAAAGCACTGCGATTCAACCATGACTGTATCCTAACCCACGCCGGGTTCCTTCGTCGTTGACATACATCGCTGATCTCACACATGTAGACTGGCCATTTGTGCGTGCCGTACTCATTACGCTACTCACATAATCTAATCGGATCTTTACTTACAGATGTCAGTGAGTCCGCCTATGCTTCCTTCTCCTCTTCGACCATGGCGTAGGGTATTCATGACGCTAAAAATCCTTATCCGGCTCCTCTCACCGTCGCCCGCGAACTGTTCCAAGATCCAAAGGACAGAACCTGTGTTCACTAAGGCAGGCGAAGTTTTGCAAATCGCCGCTGGAAATGATATTCGGGCTATCCCTACAGCTGAAAACACCACAGCATGGCCTATCCCCTTCGATATGATCGTATCCTCTATCCCTCGGCTCCAACCTCGTTACTACTCGATTTCCTCAAGCCCGAAACTTCACCCGAACTCCATCCACGTTACGTGTGTCGTTCTCAAATATCAGTCTAGCCCGAACGATCGTGTTCCGGAGAGATGGGTCTATGGTGTTGGCTCAAACTTCTTGCTCAATCTCAAGCATGCTGCTAATGGCGAAGAGACCCCTCTCATCAGCGATTCTGGCGTCGCAAATACGGTCGTGCCTACTTATGCTATTGAAGGTCCTCGTGGAGCTTATAGACAGGAGAATATCTACAAAGCCCCCATACATGTTCGACGTTCAACGTTCCGTCTACCCACTAACCCCAAGAGCCCTGTCATTATGGTTGGCCCAGGAACGGTAAGTTTTTTCTTGTATTGGTCCTTTCATGATCAACTCATCAACCTTCGTCATAGGGTCATCATGGACCGTCATCGTCATGGGTGGTAAAGTCCTCTTTTTCTACTATCTCTCCTCGTGTTCTCAATACCTCTTCTGCAGCCTTTGATCAGGACCTCAATGCCAAAGCAGCTCTTGCCTTTCCTCAGTTATACGTTCGAGGCATCCGCAGCTTGGAATACACCAGGACGAAATTCTGGCTATACATGGGCGATGGATTGTATCAGTCGGTCGTCGTTTTCTTCATTCCCTATCTGGTCTGGACGCTCGGGATTGCTGTATCATGGAATGGCAAAACAATCGAGTCACTATCGTATTTTGGTACAACAGCTTCAGTGGCGGCTATTCTGGCCGCGAATTCGTATGTGGGAATCAATACTCACTAGTAAGTTCTCAAAACCTCACTATCATGGTACTGTCGTTGATGATTCTTTGTAGCTGGACTGTCATTACCTGGATAGTAATCTTCGGGTCGACCATTGTCATATTGTTGTGGATCACGGTGTATTCGTTCTTTTTCAGCTCGGACTTCATCAACGAGGTCATCATTTTATTCGGCGAGCTGACTTTCTGGACAACAGTCATATTCTCTGCCATCGTGGCACTTGGTAAGTTCTTTGATGTCTTTGTTGTGCAGCTCCTCGATTCCTTATCAAGTTTGTAAACTCTGCGTACCTACCACTTGACAAAGATATCGTTAGGGAATCCTGGGTTCGCGGTGATCTCAAAGATCAACTGGGTATTGGTCATCGGAAGGGAAAGAGCAGAAAGGAGATCAGTGCCAATACTCTCGAAGCCGCGCCTATGTTCCACGACTCGCACAACCGCTCTGCATCGGAAATATCGCAAAATCCCTACGAGCCGACTATGACATCCAGTCCTGGCACTGGAGGAATGGGTCTTAGACCAACGTATCTGGATACACCTCCGTTAACCGATATCGCTGAGGAAACATCAATGACTACTCCAGTTCAATATGCATACGCTACCGATGACGTCTTGATACCACCCTCAACAATCTTACCGGATGGACCCTCGAGAGCTTCGTATTATTCGGCATCCGATCTCCCACCACCTTCACCTCTTCCTTCACCCAAATACAAGTATTCCGACGGCACCATCACAAGCACACCACCAAGTCGAAGATCGAGTCTTGCGACCATGAGGACGATAGCACAAACATCTCCACCGAACCTTCCGTCTCATCCCCTGCCGCAGCAACGTTCACCAACCTCGACTCTCATGCTTCCTGGAGCTGTGGGAGAACTGACGAGACGATTGAGTGGTGGAGCACATAATCCACCGCTCAGTCCTCAGTCATATGAAATGCGAGTTCGCAGTCCACCTTTAGGCAGTCCTGGTTACAGTGACGTCAGCCATGGCCAACGGTCAGCAAGTGCGGCCTCGTACGACTACTTCACTGCAGAAGATGATGCTGCTGCCTCGATTTCTCAACATCGCCATCCAGCACCACAGCCACCAGGACATGAGCAAGGTCAGACGCTTACACCGTATTATAATCAGCAGTATCCCAGTCAGTTTGGGTCAGAAGAAGGCTTCGATGCTCAGACTGTCAGACAATCTCAATACTCCCAATACTCCCAATATGATGACGACCGGCGGGCTAGCGCGATCTCGGGTGTGTCGGATGTGTCTTGGCAAGGAGGACGAGCGCTATAGCAGTCTGCTCAGTCGAATTGTGTTGTACTCTCAGGTGTACATGGATGGGCATGTTTGCAGACAGTAGACATATATTTACAGTGCTTTTTTTGTTTCCGGATCCAATATCTACTACAGTTCTTAACTTTCTACCTACTTTCTCGTTAATACTTGACTCTCTCTCTTTCTTTAAGCTCGTGGAATGGACTCCTGCAACTTTTTACATCGTTACTTGCAAGACTTATTGTTATTTGTAGATAGTGATACAGAGCTGGCTGCTTCAGCTACTTTCTTGATTTCTTCGCTGTGTTATTGGTTCGGGTAATTCGGAAAATCGGATCGGATTAACACTCTCAAAAAGTTGATAACACATGACTAACTTCGAAAATCATTGTCCTCGACGACATTCGACACTCATCCTGGAACTCTCAACTTCTTTGTGTTTGGCATTTTCACCAAACTTTGATTCTTCTCTCGAGTTTTCGGAACCCAGTGTGACGAAGGTAATCCTTGCCAGGCTTGTTTAACAGCGAGTTCTGCCTGCCCCTTCGAAGAACCCGGAAAGAGGACACATCCTCTGAAATCAGAGTATGTCTTCCTCTATCGTGGTAGTCGTACGCGCAACTCACTCAAGAATTCAAATAGACGTACAGCAACACTCGAAGACCGAATGCATCATCTCGAAACTTTGATTCAGGCAATCCCACCCGCAGTTGCTCGATCTTCTGATTCAACGCCCGACACCCAATTCAGTCACGTCTACCTCCACAGTTCCTTCAAAGACCTACCCTTCTGATGCTTCAGGCGTCAATCTCGATTGGTTCCCCAACCGTGGCCTCCGGAGAACAGACGTTAATCTGCAGACTCTGTGGAGAATGATTACCTCTGTCATACCTCCAGATCTCATGGACAGGTACCAATTTTGCATTCATTCTTCTTCGCGTTCTAATCTCGTTTTCTTTCTTCTCTACTAGTCTCGTTCAATGTTACCTTTCCACGTCATACTACATTCTACAAGCTTCCTATCGGTACGTTCTCAACCTTTCCGGCCACCGTGTCTATCGACGCTGGACTACACAGGTCTGCAGATACGTATGATTTATTCGACCCCATCGAAGATGAGATTCGAAAACGCACGTTCTGGTGTGTATATCCCTGGGATAAACAGCTTTCGGCACACTTTCGTCGGCCTCGTATCATCCGTCTTAGGGATTGTGACGTGGGGGAGCCAGCTGCGGTGGACGATGAATTCATCACGAAGGACGGTCTTGGTGTTCCTCCGCTTGGAACTGAGTGCCGGATGACTGCATTCATTTCAGCTATTCGAATCATGGCTGTCTTAGAATCTGTTACCGATGTCCCGCCCATCCATCAATCATCTTCACCGTTTCTCGCTCGAGCCACTGCTAGGAGATCGCGCTGTCCGGACGTATGATTCCCATGTGCGTGAACTATGCTCCTTCACCGACGTTGGCTGATTCATTTCGGTGCAGTACCCTAATCGTAAAACACAAATATGCTTGATCAATACAGTTGAGATGGAATACGATGGTAGGTTCCGAGTATCGATATCAAGCCTTGACCCGTTCTCATCAACCTCAGGTTACCTATCTGATTGAAGTGAATCATCGCCGAGGACGGTCAGCAGGCCTCTTAACGCCAAGATCGCGTCATCTGGCATCACTGTTCCAGGACCTTCAAAAGAATGCTCTAAGGTCAGTCTCTCTAAGCTGGATCCTATCACGGGATGTCTACTACCGCCGATTTCCAGATGATTCCAACACCCCACTACTCACTCACTGCGAATCCAGAATCAAAAGCTCAGTTTATATCCCAGCTCCGCTCAGTGATTATCAACGTCGGGTTTCTCTACCTCTCTAACACACCCATGGATAAAGCCCTTATCTCGACGCTCAAGGATGATTATATCCCTCGGTTGTTCGCTCTCCCGCAAGAGGATAAGGATAGGATAAGGATGGTAAATTCGCCTCATTTCTTGGGGTATTCGAGAATGGGGATGGAGCTTACCAAGGGAGAGGTCGATGTCCAGGGACAGTCGAAGCAGGGAGTTGGGGCGCATTATGATGCATCTATGCTCACTTTTGTGGGTTGCTCGAAGTTGTGGGGAAAGTTGAAGTCGATTGACGAGGTTTTGTGTATGTGTAGCTCCTTCAAGCATCCGGAAAACATCGAGGCTTGCAAGCGCAGAATCTTCGTGGAGAATGGGTTGATGTTCCACCGCAGCCTGATACCTTTGTAGTAAGTCTCTATCAGAAGTGATCCTCTTATCCAATACTCAAAACTTTCGAAACTTTCAAGGTTAACTTTGGGCGATGTAAGACTTCACTTATTTTCACTCGATCTGTTCTATACACTGATACACTTGTATCAGAAAATCAGACAATGGAGTTTGTGGCAGGAGTTGCCAGCGTAACGTCTAGCACAATATTCGGAAATTCCCGTGGTTGGCTTTTCAACGTCGGACTACCACCATTCAGTCTGAGTTTCTCTTTTCCATTTGCTCCATTCGCCAATCCCAGCGAGAACTGAAGGATCAGCAGGAGTACGGGAAGAGGAACGATTGAAGGTTGTTGGAAATTACTGCTTGTGTAAGTGAGTAGTCTATTTTCTCACTCGAATTTGTCTCACTTATCTAATTTCACCACAAGGTGACCTCTATCTTTTGCCACGATGACCATTATACTTGGCTGGTATCCGGAGACTAACACGGACGACGCGTGCTCGGTTAAGCAGCTTCCCGGGGTCAATCAACCATCCTCGCTTACATCTCCTTCCCAATCACACTTGTTCAACCCCGTCAAGGTCGAAGAACGCACACCGCCTCCCGTGTCTGCTCCCGAACCAGACGAGGTACCCAAGACCGAAGAGACATATGGATGGAAACATCCTGCAGAGCTGCAGTATTATACACCAGAAAACTGGTCTCAAACAAAAATCATACTGCATCTCATCGCAAATTCTTTCAGCATACCACCCCGCCCTCCTGCCCGGAGTAACACTCCGTTCTTTATCGTCACCGGAGCCAACGGGCAGACGACACGTCTCCCGATAGGCTATTGTATCCCTCTCATGTTCATCGCCCGATTCCAATGGCTTTCGCTCGAACTCGTCTTGACGGCCTCGTCAAGAGAAACCGAATGGGAGGAATACAAATTCAGCATTTTACATCTCTCTCGACTGTGCTCTACGCTCTTGAAGCCAGCACAGGACGTTCGCTCGGGTGAACCAAGACGGGCTATCGAAAGGCATGGACCGAAAATGGAGGTGTCCTACGTTCGACCGAGCCCTGATGAGATATCGCCTGAGATGGTTCGTATCGAATCCATCTCAAGTCAAGGAGTTCTTTGGCCACGTTCGGCGCTCAAAGGCTACCCCGCAACTTCACTTGTCTCATGTCGATATGATGAACATGTTTGGCGACAACGGACTTGGAGGGGTCGATGTCGCTCAAATGTTCACCCCGGAGTTCATCCGCGCTCAGTAGGTGCCTGCATCGACTCCAGGGAGTGGAATTGATATCGGGCAAGGTTCGAATGGCGGCGGTGTCCACTCTGGCTTCCCGAAGCTTAGTGTCCCTTCGCCGTAAGGGCTTTGACCCGAGCGTGTTCACTCGATGTCGGTTTCAGCAGGTTTATTTGTGTGTATCTACATCAGTTGTACGATCCTTCAACGGACCCTGTTCATTTGACTTCAACTATGTACAGTGCTCGCGATGAGACCAAATGCTGATTGATTGTGACCATCTGCTGCTCAATTTACTTTAGTCAGCCAGAAATATTCTCCAGCGGACCCTGTCCAAGAAACCCAATTCTCTTCATATCTCATCGTCTCTGATCTGAACTTGTCTATGAAATCCTATCACATTGCTTAGCTTTGAGTGAAACAACAAATTCTACCTTGTGTACTCACATCGCCCCCTCGTCCTCTACATGCACCACTCCTGGTGGTACCACAGAGTGTAAGTGATTGTGTACAGATGACTACACTTCCAACCCTCATATTGAGGAGGAGTGTCTTGAGTTTTTCCGTTACTTGTAGATATCAGCATGAAACTCCATACCCATGATTTCAAACATGACTTACACTCGCCACCGAACAGTTTATTATTGACCAATACCACATCTGCCTGCTTCAAGACCTCCACCGCTCGAGCACTTGCACACATATCCCCATTCTCAAACTCTATCTCCCCTGGAGTGACCCCCACAAATGAAGATCGCATTTTGAACTCTTGAATGAAGAGCTGGCCAAGATCTGCCACCTCCTTACGGATCTCAATACCATATGCAAAGCATCCAATTTTGAATGCTGCTTCCACCAATGTATTCCCAATACCACTCCCCAGATCCACAAATGTAGAGTGCTTTGCGAGCCTAGTCCCAGCAAATATGAACTCCAACATGGGACTCAATAGCTCACCATATGTCTCCTCTTCCTTTTTTTTACCCCGTGCAACAAGCCTCTGGAGCTGAGGCTTAATCGAACGCCCATAAGAAGCCTGAAACACAACCTCGAACAGAGCTTTGCTTCTGAGACGGGGTGCCCAGATCATTATTTTGTTCACGCTCTCAAAAGCTTCACAGAACTGCCCAAAGTTTTTCTGCCGGAGCCCACTTTTGATATTCACCCAGTGGGTCTACAAACAGTGTCAGCAAGATCGGATGTATGTTCCAGGCACCCACATGAAGAGGATTATCCTTGTTGGCCCCTGCAACTACTATTGATAGTAATCATCAGCATCTGCTCATGCAGGCTTAAATACAGACTTGCCTGATACAAAATGGCTCACTGTATCCATCAAATCCTGCACTGGATCATAATCGATCCCTCTGGTGGGTTGACATATCAAAAATCTACTCACCCACTGTCAGGAGATACCCGTACATCTACAATCACACTTACGATTCTGAGGCCACATTTCCTGGGTAGTGCAAAGTAATTTCAGGAAATGGATAGGGAGAACCCTTTGAGGTTGTATCAGGAAACACTATTTGAATGATAATCAGTGACAGTATCATCAAGAACATTCAACGCTTACCCGAGCTATATTTTGCTAGCTGCTTCAATATAATTTTTGTTGAAGAGATAAAGAAGGAAGCTTGGAATTCCTTTGTTTCATAGCTATTTTTGTTGAGATCTGGATGCAGTTCGTACACTGTTGATGGGCCAATGACATTGAAATGTACAATGGAAGGGGAAGCATAAGTTGTGGTGGGAGGCATGGTGCATGGAGCAGACCCAAATACGAGCTGGTTGCCTCTGAACTTTTTGTTTCTTGGTTTTTGGGAAGGAGGAGTCGTTCCTTGCTTCAGTGCAGCGTTATCTCTGCAATTCATTAGCAAAGCATGAGTTTTGAGATTGAGATCTCGATACCGTTTCTTTTGGCTTCTTATAGCTTCTCCATGCTCGGACCGCTAATCACAGATCCAGAAATCAGAGATAGAGTATATGATGTATGAAATGTGCGCACATTCATTGGCTTCGGCAAAATAAATTCGGACATAACGGTTATTGCAGAAAAAGATCCGTTGACAAGATCATCACATGTACGTATACGAGAAACTATGCAGCTGGGTGTGGGAGCTTTTGTTACGGATTGGGCAATCGGCCCATAATCTCACGCCCTTGTGGGAGATTTTGTTACGGATTGGGTAATTGGCCCATTCTCCCACGTACACGCGGGAATAATCAGCTCAGGTTGCCGCCTTTTCCGGCAATCTCGAGTCGACCAAATGTCAACGTCAACCTCCATCAGCCCTCCTTCAACTTCGCATCAGCCTCATCCAACGACACTAAACGATCCACCATGGGTTGGGTGGATAGAAACAACCGGAGATGCGCTTCCTATCCTCGAGGCAGCTCGTTGTGGCTTGATTCCACGCGTAACCAGATGTCTCCTCGATTCCGAACGAAAAATGATTACTTCTGGCTCAGTCTTCATTTTTGACGAGGATGAATTCGGAATCAAACGTCGGACGTTGGAGCCCGAGCCGGATTTCAGGCAATTTCTTGCTGTATCGAGAGACCAATAAACGTGGGCCAGGGCATAAAGGCAGCGGCAGCGGTAGCTCGCGGTCTCAGGAAGATGCGGAAACGGATGCAGGAAACACCGGACTCTTGAAAAGGTACGTCTGGCTATGATTGTTGTGTCCTCTAACCATATCTGATATCGGTTATCTAGATGTTTTCCTTGACCATTGGAGGAGTAGCCCGACATCTGATATCCTACTATCACATCGAGGATGTCGAGAACGGTCATCTACGTTCTCCGTCTTCCCTACCAAGTTGGTCCAGACGGTGTCCCTCGATATCGTGGGGAAGCAGACGAACTTGAACCAACTACGACGTCGATCCTCACCGCCCCACTATCAACGGGCCCACTCTTGACTGACAGGCATCGAAGCCAACGTTCTCAGTCTACCTTATCCGCACCACCTGTCTGCCGCTCCTTCTACCCTCAACTTCTGAAAAATATCCTTCGAATCTCCAAGCAGCCACACCCTTGTCGTTTATCTCATCGTTGAACGCCTTGCCAGGACGCTATGACACGTTTTGGTGACTTCGCTCCTCTATGCAGAAACACACCCTCGTATACCTGGTGTAATCTCTTCTATCGACAACTTTCCGATGATTCCTCTCTGAAGAGTATCTTGACTGGTCTATCCGCCGATGCGAATTCTGCACCAGTAGGAATCAACCCTGTTTGTGGTATCGCCAAATCCGGGACCATGATAAACGGACCACATCAGGGATCAGGAAAGAGCTTGGGAAACATCGCAAAGATAGTCGTCTGTGCTGTGAGCATGCTCGTGATTCTGGGGCTGATCGTTGGGTCTCAAAAGAGAAAAGCTGCTGTGGGTGAGTGAAGAACTTGGTCGAACCTCAATATACCGTCCTTTCTCATGTAAATTTCAACAGGTCGTGTTGAACTTCGCAATCTGCTAGTGATCTACTTCCTCACATTACCATTCCAACTCTTGACCACCGGCGCGGTACTCGAGCAAGGTTCAACAGCACTCGTTGCGTTAACTGCCATACACGCAGGACTCGTCGCAGCTTTCTTTTGGGCTCTGATCATGAATGCCCTCATTGCAACCCAGAAAATTGAAGATGGAACACCGGCTGCATTGGTCGTGCGTGTGCTTTTCAGTTCCTTAGCGACGATACAATTTACACAGTTTTGCGTAGCCTTATTTCCTGTTCTGCGCAGCCTTTTTTGCGAGGACGACGTACATCGCATTTGATGTCGCACTGGGTATCACCACAGCATTGGGCCCCTCCAACGATCCGAGTGAATTACGAAGTATTCCATTATTTGTCTTGACAAGCGTTTGGCCAGCAGCGTGGGCATCTATGAATCTCTTTCACTTGTCCTTTTGGCGTTGACTTGGCCGTTACCAGGGCTTCCGTACTTTATTTTGCGATCATGGCCTATATCGTTCTGGCTGTGCTCAACGAGACACGGCCGATGTGGTATTACATTCTGTCTGCAGGCCTGTTTGTGCTCAGTCAACTTGCTTGGTTCCTTCTCGGGAAGGTTATCTGTGAGGTGAGTAGATTTCATGTCGCTGCTTTCAGTCCGCGCACTCGGTTGGTCCGAGGATCTCTAGTTACACGTGTTGTTTCATTGAGCTCACGTTGATCAATGGAGACATCGATATGGTGTCTGATTGCCTACCGTCTGCTAATGCATGATTCAGACTCTTATCCTGACTATTCGATTTTCCCTTTCATAGGGATCAACGACACAAGTCCCTGTTATAATTAACTGTACTCTGTAAGCTTTCCACTAATTTTGACCGTAACCCGTATCTCATTTGCTGCAGAGGAATCTCATGCTGTACGACAAAACACCCCAATATCCTCATTTCGCTCATCTACCATTCCCAAAGGAACCTTTCAAGGCTATCTATGTTTGCCAACGAATTTTGACGACTCTATTTCTTGTTCCTTTTTGGATACTCGCCAACCTACCTCGCTCGCGACGTCCACGCAAATCCTGGTCCTTGCGACAGGTCATCTTTGTCAACTTCACCCGCCGCATATATCGTGTAACAGAAGTTGCTGGAGTCACTTGGGGCACTAGAAATCCGGAAGAGGAACCAGGACCAAGGGAACTCAAAGAGACGATGTTCGAATGGGCACCTCCCTTGAAGGAATCTCTCAGGAAGGGCATCGTGGTGGATAGATCCGGAAGAGTACCCTTCAAGCGCGTAGGATGTTTTGTGTGGCGAAAAGAACCTCCAAATAGTGAAGATCTCCTTTGTCATAAGTCAATCCAGTCTGATAAACTGCCAGATAACCAGACACCAGTTGTCGGGATATTCTTTCACGGTGGAGGATACTCTCAACTCTCCGCTCATGAAAAGTCCAGAACCTCGCATATTCCACGCCGGTTGATG
This sequence comes from Lentinula raphanica, assembly GCA_027919835.1. NCBI lineage: Eukaryota > Fungi > Basidiomycota > Agaricomycetes > Agaricales > Omphalotaceae > Lentinula > Lentinula raphanica. The sequence continues at coordinate 250,711 of JANVFP010000048.1, forward strand.
AAGGACGGCTTGTTTACAGAAATCTATGCAGTTGAATATCGCCTGCTTCAGCACGCGCCTCTACCTGCAGTGATTATGGATGCCGCAGCAGTTTTTTCGCACGTCGTTAATAAGTACTATGGACCAGATTTTACCTTGTGCGCATGTCATATTTTACTCATTTTGTTCGCTGTATAACTTATTGTTGGCCTTAGGTCAGTGGAACAACCTGGCAAAAAGCAATGCAAGATCATCCTACTCGGTGATTCCTCAGGAGGAAACCTGGCTCTTGCTTTAGCTCGATGGGTTCGAGACGAGCAACTATTACCATCCCCAGACGGCTTACTACTTTTCTCTGTAAGTCATCTCTGTAAGTCATCATCTCATTCGCCCGTTTCCTATAAAGATTCATGGTCTTCCAGCCGTCTTGCGACACCTCACATGCCTTCCCGTCGAGTGACTCGTTCTATGTCCCGCAGCCCCATGAAGATACGGACTATCTCACAGATACTCCTGAGCCGAGAGCGTTGATGCAGAGGACTTTCCTTGGTTTCAAATACCGTCCAGGAGGAACTGGCTGGGGGCAATGGAAGCGCGGAGGAACAGGGATGGGTAAGTAATGTTTTTGTGTTACTGTGTCTTTCACGCATATGAACAAATACTTCCAGTGGTGACCAGATGGAGCGGCATTTTCTACATGGCAGTGGTTCCGGAACGAACAGTCTGGCTTTATCTATGGCAAGTGCCGCCAGTGCGAGTACTATTAAGCTCGTGCAGGGTCTCAAGAATGCTGCCACAAGATCGACCAACACCCGTGGCGATAGTCCCGGGCCATCTCCCGATATCGAATCAACACCACGCGGCCTACCGCCAACGTCTGCATCTCTTGCCACCGATCCCATTCTAGCAGAACAGGGCGAAGCTTCCGGTACGCAGACTAAATCTGATTCCCAGAAGGACGAAACCGTAGAAGGAAAGCAAACACGGGAACGAAGTGAGATCGAAGAGGAAACGCAAGCTCTGATGGACATTATTCACTCCGAGTATGTCAGTCCTGCAAGTCCGCGTGTCTTGCGACGTTGGGGCCACATAGTTGACCTTTACGATGGCTCGAGACTTGGTGATCCACTATCGAAACCGAAAATGGAACTACCCAACAAGATGCGCGTGCGGTTAACACCCAATATCGCCTGTGACCAGTTCGATTGGGGCAATGATGCGCAAGGTGATGATGCTCACTTGACATCGCCGCCCAAGAATGAATCTTCAGAACGGGAAGAAAGGTTACCAGAGGTCAAAGAAACTTCTCATTCGGTTTCTACTCAGCAATGACCGCAGCACAAACTCGTATAGCTGAGACGCTCGAAATCTTTTACGGATCCGCAGATCGAACGTCTGCAGGTGCAATGCCGGGCCATGCGTATAAGAGATCTGTGGATGATCTGGATGGAGGGTTTGGTCGTGAATTAGTGCGTTTTTCATTCTTCTATCAATCCTTCAATTATTCCCTATTGACATGTTCTTGTCCAGGACCTACCTTATCGTACGGCGATATCGGAACCCCTAGGAAAGATGTGTGCGTATTTCCCAACTGTGAACGAACATATTGCCAAACGGAACAAGAAGGTGCGAACTTCTTTTCAATCATAATGTAGGCTCATGTCTCCTATTCTTTATTGGTCCAGCTCCTACCTCATGCATGTTGTTAAAAACCTCAGGCTCAATAAGAACACGACGATGCTAAAGAAGTCTTCGATATGTTGAATGACCAACTCATCGCTAAGCTTCCACAGCTTCTTGATTTACGTGTCCCGTACTTTTATCCAAGCTTTGAAGCGATGATTCGTATGCAATCTAAATTTGCGGAAGAGGGGTTCTGGTTTTCGTTGAGGTATTGACGACGTCTTCCAGATACTTCGACGACAGTGTCAGAGATGATTATGCGGCTGGACAGCTGGATGCTCAGGTGGGTTACCTCTATACTTCCTACACTCTCGACATGACCTGAATGATATTTCTACTCAGGTCGAAGGTGTTCTTCAGGAGATGCGTGAACTCTCGATATGCGGTGCTTGAAGATGGGGAATATGCTATTGTATACATAGAGGTTACTGTACTTTTTACCTGGGTAGAGAGGACATTGGAAACTGAAGCTTTGTATGGTCTACGTATGTAACCCAGGACCCCCTACACAAAATGGCTCGTCTCTTGAAACCAAACCGACCTTTGCCATTCCAAGATAATCGGCACAAAGTCGAATAATTCAAAATCTGGCCAGTTGCAATCTGTGACGCCGCTGGTACGGACGAGGATGTCTAGCGGTGGGCTGCCTCGTTTCACGGACATCAGGTGAGAGTTCAGGGTGTCCTCTGTGATATCTTCGATTGCATCGTCTCTAAGCCAAGTTTGAATCAGAGTCAACGGGGTAAACTTAAGTGAACTCACGCGCTAAAATAGTCTACATCCTTCATTAACGCTCCTCTTATACAATCCTCGACCGCCGTAGTCATCTCGTCTCGCGAGGAATATGGCATACACACACTTAGGATTGAACTAATTGCAATGTCGAGTGACGTTGGGACGAGAAATCTGCGTTAGGCTAACCGATTGTTCTCCTTCGTCAGATCTTCCGCTCTACGGAACGCTGCTTGTACAGACTCGGGAAACAAACTAATCCTGCCTATTACATTCAACTTGACACCGTATTCTTGTAGGAGATCACTGCAGGACGAAAGCACCAAGGTCAGCACGCGAAGTATTCATTGTGTGTTCATATGAACAAGATCGAGAACCCACCCATGAGAGCATAGCTCCAACAGTTCACTCTCAGCCAGCTGCATAAGCGCCTCTACCTCTTGCTTAGGCCTCTTGAAGTTATCTATCGCGAACGCGTACACAGACACGCAATGTATGTTCAAGCGAAGACATATTTCCAAGACCTAGTGCAACACCTCGTTACCTCGATATTCAAGGAAAATGCGAAAGAAGAACGATGCGACACACCCTTCTCAAAGCTAGATACCCATCCCCATGTCCTTCCTGCACCAATTTTCCTTTGCCTCTCGCGTATCTCCAGTTTCCATCCATAACGAAACCAACATGCTGAGGAATGGGTCCGGATGCCAATATTTGAAGAAGTGAGCGTTGAGCGAGTCCGGTTAGGCGGAGTTTGGCTAGGATCCAATGAAAGATCTGAAGGAGAGAGGTAAGAAGGACCTGGACAAGTAAAGATGGGGTAGTCATCAAGAGAGAATGTGATTGAGCACCTCCTGTAACGTTGAGCGTTCAACGCGGCACGGTCTTTTCTCTTTTTCGCTCGTTTATGTCGAATCTTCTTTTTACGTCCTCTAGCCTCTGTCGCACCGTTCTCTGCGCCTTCGGCCTCATCGACCTCTCCTCCACTGTCTTTGCAATCTTAGGGGTTCAGGTTGTCGAGCAGAAACGGCAGACACTTCTGCAGATGATTCACTGTGGTTCGAGGCTGGAAGTGATGGAGATGCGTTCGGTGGTTCAGACAAAGATGTGTCTACTCAGGGAGTGGTGGGCCCTTTGTAGCAATATCGACAGGATCACCCTCTATCTTGTGTACCCTGATGTCACATCGAGGATTGGGATCGAACACATTGGAAAGAGGGTCGCAAGCGTCCAAAGCTTGACTGGATGCTCGCTCGATCAATTCTTTCTGTTCTCGTTCCCTCTGCTCGCGAAGGTTCTGCCGCCTAGTCACCTCGCCAAAAGCAACAAACGGGAAGCCCTTTGGCCTCATGGCGTAGAGACTTTCGGTTTCCTCTACGATGCCGACGTAAACTGAGTCTGAGTTTGGGGGTAAGGAGTTGGGCGCATTTGCATCGGAAAGGGAAGGATGGAAGTCCGATAGCAGAGGTGGTGGTTGCAAGAGGACAAACGTATGGAAGGTGGGGTTATTGTGCAGTGGAGCTTGAGGAGCAGGGCGTTTTAACACGTCAAATGTAGCAACACTGGTCAAAAAAAATTGAGAACGAAGAACATCTGAAAATGAGCTTGCAAGTTTAAACTTACATTGGGTTGGAAAACGTCCTGACCCAGAGTAACGAATCTGTTTCGCCGGTCTTGCCAAGTGAGCTATGAGCACGAAACGCGAGTAATTCTCCGCATGGCAGACTTTGGATGTATGGATCGTCTTTCGTGCGGCTGTAAGAAGACTGCAGCAGTGTGTCTTGATTATTTGGTCTGTACGTGGAGAAGGAGGGGTTCTTGACGGGAGGAGTTTGCAGACGAGCACCGTTAGAAGTTCGCGGGGGTCAGGCATGAATAGAGATGTTATAATCTGATGCAATCGAGTTGAGGACTAACACATTCCAATCAAAGTCTGATACACACCTGTGCGTCCGATGTAAACTTCAGTCGGTGCCGGTTTCCAACTCAACCATGAGCATGCTGGTCTCCTTCCTCCCGACGAAAAGCCTGGAGTGACCGTCTGGATCTGAGAATGAAAATGGGGACATGTCGACTAATTCTGGCATGGTAAAAGGAAAGCGACGGAGAGGAGGAGTTTGCGTGGAAGTTGGATCAGATGGGATGATATATATAGTTCCAGACTGCGGTTCAATGATATAGATTTCGTCCTGGAGAGGTAGCCCGTCTTCGTCTATTGTGTATTCATTGTTCTGCTGGTTATGGACCGTCCGGACGAGAGGAGCTAATGTAGAAGGATATAGGTGTGATGGCGGCAAGAGGAGAAGACACGTTCTTTGTTGATGCGTCGTTTGGTAACAATTATTGACGCTTCTGGCGCTGCTAGTGCAAGATCTATATGTGTAAACCCTGGTCGTGCAAGATCGGTATGTGTAAACCCTCACCACAACAAATAATCACTGTGCAACCCTCTCAAGTGCTCCTACATGTTCTGGTTATCGAGGGCGTAGGAATCCAATAGCGAGAGACCTAAAAGTGGGGGCATGGAGGATGAGTCTAAGAAATATTTCCAGCGCCCAAGCAATACAAACAACACCATACAAATCGTCCGAAATTGTGGACGTTTGGTATGGTCTTGTTTACCCCTGCACATGACCTGCTCCAGTGGCTGTGTACTCAACGCATTTTTTTGACTTTGGGACACAGCCACCATATTCATACTTTTTCATGGACTTCGATTATGATTCCGATGAATCAGAATGCTTGACCAATTTATGGAATTCAGATGAGGAAGAATCTGAATATCAAGTGCCTCTTGATCAACCATCAATCTCCAATGAAACAGATCAGAAGTAAGCCCTTTTTTTTCACTCTTTCATTGCTTACATTGTCAACAGTCCACAAGAGCATAAGCCTGTTGCAGACTCTCAGGTCAGTGATTTCATCTGTTACCAGCAGCAATTACACCAATGTAGAATCAGGTGGCATTTGAAGAGGGCTCAGCTCAACAACCTATCACCATTGATCATAGTAAATCTCTTGAATTTCCATCCATTATCCTTAGCTCACTTTTCTCAGGTGAAGCAGAAGAAATCACACCTCTAACCCTTCCTGTCAACTTGAAAATAGCTGTTCAGACCATTCTAAAGAATACTCATCTCAAAGTCACCATTGGCAATATTGATATCAAGCATCATCACATCCAAAAACTGTCTCCTGGGAGGTGGCTTGGTGACAGTGTCATTGATGCCTACCTGCTTTTGGTCACTGATTCCTTGGTCAACAACACTATAATCCTTCCTTCCCTCATTTACCAATACATCCAACAAATGAATTCTTCTCCACATAGTGTTGACAATGCATACAAGGCCACTCAAAATGTGAGTGTGTTAAACTACTGAGAATACTATCATTCTGAAAATACAAGTTTGCTCCAAACCTATTCGATGTCCAATGGGTTTTGATGCCCATCAACATCTCCAATCAGCACTGGGTTGCTGTGGCTATCAATATGCTAGATCATACCCTGATAATCTATGACAGTGCTCAAAAACTATTCAGCAAGCACTACAAGACTATCCTAAAGGTGTGTTTGCCTTCAACTTTTTATTAATGCATTTTATTCAGATTAATACAGAAGATCAATTTATGGCTTCAACATCAAGCAGAAAAACAAGAGAAAAGTTGTTGTCTGCTCAAACTCATCCAGCCTCCCAAAAAGGTATCTTCACAATATCAGTTTCTTCTTTGTGCTAATCCATTAGCAGGTTCCTCAACAAACAAATACCTATGACTGTGGTCTGTTTGTGATATACTTTATCAAGTCTCATTATTTTGGACACACAGACTTTTCTTTTGGTCAAAGTGATATGCAGTATTTACGACTGAAAACTTGCTGGGAGATTGCAAATAAAACTTTATATAATTCTTGATGATGTCATGTATTTGGTAGACTTTGGGACTTAATATTTTTCTTCCTCTACAACCATCATGTGCGATACCTTACTACTATTGTAATCTGAATCTTGATTATTTTCCAGGCCCTGCACTTATACTGAGTGTGTCTATCGCACACAAGTTTCCAATACCAACCAGAAACCACATCATAAAAAATATCATTCTAGTTCTCACAAGATTCTCTTTGCTGGCAAGTCAAAAAAACCATTCTTGATATGGCAAGCATTAACCTTCGGCCTCAGCTACTGGTTCTCTTATTACAGTCACCCGCCAGAGTGAATGTGGAAAACTGCAATGTGTTTGCCAGCAGGCACAACATGAACGTTATAATGCTGACAAGATTCGACAAATGGCAAAGCAAGTTCCCCACCCACCACTTGATACTTGTCTATTTGATGGTATGAATATCCCTTATTGTAGCTCATTTGATTTACTGTATCATAGATTTGCCTATATCTCATCATTTCCAACACAATACTCAGCAAGAGTCCTCATATTTGGACATACCAAAGGAAGTAGACGATCAAGAGCCCCATGCTCCTCAGAACAGTCTGACTGACAACCTGGAACCACCACAGAACAATGAAGATATTACAATGGAGAATGATTCAGAGGGTCAGCAATTTTCTGATGTTTTAATGGACAATGTCAAAGAGATTCCGAGTGAAGAGGAGTATAATGAAGGCAGCGATGAAGAGGCGAACTGGTGGGATGAGATGGACAATTCTGACAATGAAGATGGTGACCCACAACGAACGATAACTGGCGAAAACCCTCTTCCCTCTATGGATGCCCATGTCTACCTTGCACAATTCAACATTAGTGTTGAACCCACCTATAATCTATGCATCTGCATATCTTGTGCCAAACCAGTCCCTTACTCTTACATGTGGTCACATCAATACCAAGCTCACTATCGCAAAAAGCATTTATCAGCTTCCGCACACCTTCCCTCACGCTCAGAACTGAATGCTAAACTCTGTGAATTACATGGAGATCAACCACTTCCCTTGCCAAACATCCTTAACACTCCTCTGGAAGGTGTCGAGCTGTCTACCAAAATCAAGTGCACTCTATCTGGCTGCAATGGTAGAATTCTCGGTGGTATCAAACAGCTTGAAAAACATAGAAGAGAGCAACACCCCAATATTCTTCCCTCTCAGCAGACATCAGTCCATGTCCAGTGCTTTCCCTACTCCTCAATCAAAAATCAAAAGACTTTTATTGAGGTGTCCTCTACCAACAATAGCTCCATACCATCCTCAACTATATCACCTTTTATTGAACAAGTTATCAACAACTATGACTTGTCTTCTCATCCCCAAGTCTTTGATGCTTCTATAGACACTCGACACGAGAGTTCTACCCTCTACCACTCTGACTGGGGCAACATTCTGCAGGGCATCAATCTCAAAGAGCTTCAGCAAATGACTCTTTCTTCATTCTACCCATCTCTAGATAGGCTGAGCCTAATTTGTTCCCAGTATTATTCCAATATTGCTAAACAGGAGATTTCTCGACTTCATGCTCTCACAAGAAGACATATCAACTCGCCAGAGTATGACTTTTTGGCTGTCTTCAAATCTGATCACTGATTACTTTATAGTCATGACTTGCAGTCCAAGCTATTCTCCCGTCCCCAATCAGATAAAACTCTTGCTCGTTATTCGAACACAATGTCCCGCTTTCTTCTCTTTCTCATATCTTCCCAAAAACTTCCCCTTCATAATTATCCAATACACTGTCACCCTGATCTCGCAAATGCCTTGCATACACTCTCTTTGCAAGTCCAGGATCCACAACTCTCTGATCAGAGTGTTGCAGAAACTCTACATCTCTCTATCTGGACTTTGCTATCCAAACCAAGTGAACAATTTCTCCAGGATGACAAGTTTTGTTTGTTCACTCGGTTTCTCATTGCACTTTGTATCAAGCCATCTGGCCAGTTCCTGGAGCCATATGATATTACACCTCATATATCAGAAATTCAATGGTGTTTTCGTGCCACAGCCTGTTTCCAACTTCTCCAAATTCAAAAAAACTATAACAACTATCAACTCAGGTTTGTTTCAGTATGTTTCAGTGATCATTACTGACACCTTCCATTTCTAGTGCATATGAGCAGCAAATCAAGCCTTTTCTCACTGATGGACCTCATACCCTCTTCACTACTCTTCGGCAACATCAGAGTTTCTACAGCACTCTTGCTTTCAATCAAATCCGTCTACCTGCCTTCTCATTCAACATGGACCACAGTGTTCTGACTGTGAATGGGTTTCCTCTAAGCATTTCTGCCTTTGTTCAGTCAATCCATCACACATTGGATGATCTAGTGCCCAAGATCCATCAACTCTTTCGCGGGCTGCCTTTTGATGGCATACTGGCACATATTGATGAAGCCCTAGACCCTACCAGAGAGATTCCTCAGTGGTTCATTGATCACCCAACTGAAAGATGTACACAATACTCCTTTCTCGAAGAGCCCCGCAATGGGTTTAAGGAACTCCGACCATTATTATTCAACCACCTGATCACCAGTTCCGAGTTTGTCAATCCTCAAGGTTTGCCCAAGACTGGTATGTCAAGATTAGTCAACTTGTATTAAACTCATGCATTGTGTTAGGGGCCATTCTTGTCTGGTTTTCTGAGCTTGATCAGATAGTGTCTGATCTCTGGGTTCTTCTGCACTCAACATGGGGTGGAAGTCCTCGGGGAACTGAAATTAGTGGTATTCTTTATGCCAATTACCCCACCATTCCCAGGAATTTCTTCATCCTCAATGGTCTTCCTTCAATGTTCACCCGTTACAGCAAAACATTACACAATCATGGCCACGGAAAGGGCATTGTCCGAACACCTGCTTACGGTGTCTCCCGGCTGCTTATTCTTGTCCTCGCTCTTCCATTCTGGGCTGCATCACAGCTTGGATGTTGCATTGGCATGTCCAAGGTGGACTGTCAACGGTATCTTTATGAGATTTTTGTGTTCGGTGGTACTGCAGTGGAATCAGGCAGGCTCTCCACCATCCTTGGCAACTGGACCTATTCTCATCTCAAAATCAAGCTTAAACTTGCCCAATTCCGCCAATTCAATAGCACACTAATGATACATGCCACATCGACTACCCTTGATGATCCCGAAGATATTGACCCACTGGTTGCACAGGCTCATGAGCAATTTGGACACTCTGTTACCAGTGGTCAGAAGGGATATGGTCTTCATAAGGAGACCAGTGTGACGAAACTCTCTGCAGATGCTGTTGCACGCATGCAGCGTGTTTCTAGAGCTTGGCATGCCTTTATTAAATTAATACATCCACTGCTCAAATATGAGGAAAAGGTGATTATTTCTTCATGGTGTTTGCTCAGAAATTGAATGTTATTGATAGGCTGCTACTGTACCTGAAAATTCATCACTGACCTTATATGATCTACAATCAGAGATGCGCAGGGGCATTCAACAAATGGAGACACAGTTTGAACTCAAGATGGAACATATCAACGAGAGTTTGGTACGCAAGATTGAATCTGGATATATCCAGATCCGGGATCATCTCACCTCTCACAACAACACTCCTTCCTTTGCCAATCCTAGACGGATACCAGTGCATCCCAGCACTCGCATTGCTCTAGCACGTGCTCTCGGTCGAGGAGAATCTCCCGAGTTTACTAGCCAAGAACAGGCAGAACTGATCAACAGTGTTGGAAGTTTGCTCCATGTTTTTGGTATCATCGAGACAGGTGGTGGAAAGAGCATGGCCTTTTTTGCTGCCCCTTTTCTCCTCCCCAATGCTCTTTTTATCGTGGTCAGTCCCCTGCGAGCACTGACGGATGATCTCCAAAGGCGGTTTCGGCAAACAGCTATTACTGGTGGAGTCTGGCCCTCACCAGATGTGCACTGGGACACTGCCCAACTTGTCCTTGTCTCTGTCCATCACACTGCCGGACAGGATTTCCTCAACTTGCTTCAATCACCACCTGTCCGCGGACGACTCTCACGTATTTTCTTTGACGAAGCACACAAAATTCCTACAGACATTGTCTATCGTCCCTTGTTTGGAGTCATCCATCATCTCACACGCACTGGTACTCCAATCACCTTCCTCTCTGGGTCTATGATGCCCCGAATAATGCCACATATCCTTCGCATCATGGAAATTGATGATACAACTCTTGTTGATGAAATACGTCGGGATACTGGCCGTCCAAACCTCAAATATATTCTGCAAAGGACCAACAAGGATACTCATGACTCTGAACTCAAAACCCTTGTGTTTCATCAATGCACCCTGCTTCGATCCCAAGAACGGGGTATGATCTTTACAGAGTCTAGAGCACAAGCTGACCAGCTTGGCCGAGATCTAGGGATCTCAGTCTATCATGCACAACTAACAGATGAAGCAAAGGTTGCTGCTGCTCTCCGTTGGCGCAATGGTGCTCTCCCACCTGATCGGTTCATGGCTGCTACAGAAGCATTTGGAGCTGGTATAAATGAGCCTCATGTTCGGGTTATCATTCACAGCAATCCCCGGAGCCTAACCAATTTCTTACAAGAGACCGGACGAGGTGGACGTGATGGTCTCCCAGCTTCCTGTTATACACTCTTTTACCGCATTCCCCCTGCATTACCTCTGGATACTATCGAGAACACTGGTGACCCTCATGCACAAATGGAGATGCGTGAGATGCTCCAGACTAATGACTGTATCCGGCTTGCTTTTCGGTGCATGGATCGTCGTTCTCATTCTTGCTCATCTTTGCCTGGTGCCCAGCTCTGCTCTAATTGTGAACGATTAGCAACTGTGAGTGGCACAATATATACTTGTTCTTGTCTTTACAACCTTTCTATAGGTACCCTACTCGACTGCAATTGCTAATTATCCTCAGCCCAACAAGACACTTGCTCCAGATCCTACTCAGCCTGCTCAGCTCATTCCAGCTACTGTCAAGATTCAAGGGATGAAACTAGACAGTGCTTATGATGCTTCTCATCAGCAAATTCGAGAACTATGTGATATTCTCTCTCAGGTGGTTAATAATGGCTGCATCGATTGCTGGCTTGCAAAAACATATCACACCCCCTCAATGGATCACCGTCCCGAACGTCAGTGGTGCTTTGCCAACCACCTTGCCAAAATACGCCAGTGGAGAAAACCCAAAACTTCTCCCTACCGTCCTATTTGTTATGATTGCTTTATCCCTCTCCGAGATCCATTCCACAACCCAATTGCTCCGAACAGCCCACTTGATCATACACTCTGCCCTTTCCAGATAACTGACTCACTGACGGGCAAGTATACACCACTGCTACCCACCTTGATTATTCTAATCTTTCATCATACGGGTAATACCCCATCTGAACGTGATTATGCAGCTCTGATTGGTGACAAGCTTGGCGTCAGATGGGAAACCATCGTCAGTTTTATTAATTGGCTCCACCTACCAGTGACCTCACCAAGCGTCATACCTAACCCAGCAGCGTTCTTCCTTACCTTTTATAGATATATTTACTGTCAGTCTAATTAAGTCATTGTTGCTTACATTATCCATCCGTGCACTTATAAAAGACAAGAGTACTCTGTCGGTATTCCCATTCTTCTTTCTTCTTTACGCTCATTACCTTCCTTCCAATGTCTGGGTCCTTGAATTGGTCTGTTCTCCAGCTGATAGCCTTTCCTGTTCTAACACACATTACAGTCCTTTTTGTAATGAATCTTTTACATCAGACCATCAATTATATGATCATGCATCTCGTCATTCCGAAACGACATTTGATTCTGTACAGATGCTTGTTGGCTGTGAGTCTATTATGTCCCTACATTCATCATCTACTTGAATGCATTCTAGCCCACTCTGTCCTGCTGACCCTCGACCATGAGAGTAAACTTTACTTGTGCCCTCAGGGGTGCAGAGTTCAGGGTACCCTGGGTGCCATTTGGGCTCATTACATTAATGTTCACGTATGTCTTTTATGTTTTTCTTGTGAAATTTGCCTTAATTCTCCCCAGTCTCACACGTCTTCTAAACGGGCCCGTTCCAAGTATGATCAGGGTGCCGGAGGACCCAAAAAGATCCCTCGGACAGCTGCCTTTTTGCCCTCTGCTTCCAGTACTTCTTCACCTGCTACAGCTCCTTCTCGCCTGCCTATTGCGTCTTCTGTCTCCATTCCTGCTCAAACGACCTCATCTGCTGCTCCGCTTTCTACTTCAGTATCCCCCACTTCTTCTGCAATCTGCTCTAGCCCGACTGTTATCGCTTCTGAAAAGTCCTCCAGCCCAACTGCTGGGGCTTCTGCACCATCCAGCCCGCTCATTGGGGCTCCTCCATTTTCTTTTGGCCCGACTGTTGGCACCTCTGCATCTTCTTCTAGCCCACTTACTGGGACCCCTGCATTGTCCAAACCACTCATTAATGCTCCAGTATCTTCTTCTAGCCCAGCTGTTGAGCCCTCTGCATCTCCTTCTAGCCCGATTGTTGGGTCTTCTGCATTGTCCAGCCCACCCATTGGGGCTCCTGCATCTTCTTCTGGTCCTTCTTTGCTGCTCTCGGAACCTTCTTCCAGCTCAACACCAATTCCTCCTACGAATTCTTCCTTTTCACCTAAAAAACTCAAAATCAGTGTCGACAAAATCTTCCAATTCCCCCACTATTCTAATGTCAGCGAAATTTTCGAATTCATTCTCTCTACGTTCACCCAACTCCAGACCAGCTGCCCCTACCACCAGATTATGGAAGGCACTCACTCGGAAGATCATGAACTCATGAGAGCATGCACCAATTCTGCTATTAGTCAAGGAAGCGAATATCAGTCCCTATTTACAACCAGTCTCCGTTTTACCCCCTATACACATTGTTGGAAATGTTGCACTCCAGTCCACTCAGTCTTCAAGCACCTCCCGAAAGAATGCACATACGAACGAGGCAACCTCCAGGACTGGTGGAGAGGTATACCCTACCTGGTGTTTCGCACAACAGCACTTAGGAATATTATTTTCTCTACCCTTGGCATCCCTCCTGATGTGTTTCCCACTTTGCGAGCCTACACTGCGTGGCTTATCCTTTGCCCAATTCCCCCCAGGGATCCTCGAAACAGCAACCGTTTCACCAACCTGTCTGTGGTGGTGTTCACCTACCTCTACCTTCTTACTCACCAGCAACTCCCTATGCCTGAGACCGGTTATATTCTTGATGGTATGTGCTCCTTGATAGCCATCAACCATATCCCTGATTGTTATTTTTAGATTGTGTTTTTGCAACCCTTGACTCTGAATAAATTCCTGCTAGTGTATTAAATTTCTTTATTGCTTTGGCCTGGAAACGTTGTATGTAAAACTCTGCCCTTTCTCACTGAATAGCTTTGGACTTGAAACACATAGCATGTATGACCATAACCTCATAGAATCCCATTGGACTCGAAGAATCGCATGTATAGTTACCTCCCAGAATCACATTGCCACTGATGTATAGTATGTTTCCATATAATTGTTGTTTTTACACCTAGTATAATAGACTTCAGTACTCTGTTATCGTATTGGCCAATATGAAACATTGATTAGTCTCCACACTGATATGGATATTTGTAGGGGTTGCATGGTGTATGACAGTGTATCTTGCAAGTCCACACTATTCCGTAGTCTGGTTAAGGCAGATCACTGTTACACTAGAAGTGTGCATTACATTATTGAGCTTTTTGCTCTCCCATCATGGTCCACAATGGGCAGGTCCATAGTGATTGACAATATCACTGCTTAATGCGCCCAGACACCATACAGACAGGAAAATCTTCAAAAGATAACCTGCACTAATAATGTTGTTTCTGATATGAAATATCTCAAGTTACAATCATTTTTCAGGTGGTCAAAGAAAACTAATACTGACAGGATTTTCCAGACATGCTGTGAATTTCATTTGTATTCCAACTCTTGTTGATACTCTTTATTGGTCTGGATATACACAGTAGAGAAAACCCAGGTCAATAGAAAAAGAAAAGCAGTCATGTGCCAAACCAAACACAACCATACTAATCGTCCAAAATTTCGGACCATCTGTATGGTTGTGTTTGGTTCTGGGTTAGGGGCTGTGGCTGTGACTCTACTGCAAAAAAAAATAGTACGTACACAGCCACATGGACACTCCATGTACAGAATCATGGAATTACACTGTTTGTGATAAACTTGTTTAGCTGAATCAAATATAATGATGCAAGTGTATCACAGTATATTTATACAATTCTTCATTTTAGTTGATATTGTGATCACTGCAGTACAAAATGCAAGAAACAAAAGTTACTTTCTCTATCTAGACCAAATTCTGATACCATTCAACCACAATTCCTGCAGCTCTGTCTCCAATCCCGTCAATTCTACATGAGTCTTCAAACTCATAATATCTTCAAGTCCAATTCTTCTCTCTCTTTCTCCCTCTTCAATCAACATAAGATGTGTGATAAAAGTCCCATATAACATAGCAGATGCAAGCCCCTTGAGCTTGGAACCATCAGATATGGTGAATACAGTACATAAAAACACTCACCAAATCATGACTATAGTCATATACAACAGTGACATGAGAAACAGTTGGATACTGCTCAAGAATGGCCTGAATATCATCTGCTGCAAACTCTCCCACAATCCTAAACTTTAGCCCTTGAAGATAGGGAAAGTTTACCAAATCCCCATCCAATGACCAATGAAATCTCTCCTGGCTGAGGTCCAAAACTTTTACACCTGCACTATGTGCAATGTTCTGCACAAAAAGAAAAGGTGCAGTCACATTTCGGATAGGTCCATGGAGCAAGTCAGTTGTACCCTCAGTCCAAATGAAATCGCCAAAGAAGGTGAGGCTGTCCAGTTCCCCACAGCTCCTGATAGCCATCAGGATATCCACAGCAGTGAAAAGATCTTCCACTGTGCCACGAAGGGTAAGGATTCGAATGGAGCTTGGGAGAGTAGTGGAAAGCCAGGCAGGGCCAATAGTGAGATCGGCTTCTTGCAATGTAGAGAAGCAGAGATTTGGAAAAAGGCATTCATCCGAGCAATTATCTTGCATGGTCAAAGAGGCAACTCTGTAAGAGTGTGAAGCAAAGATGGGTGGTGCAAAGGTGCATTCAATAATGGACATGTGAACTGGCTGACCTAGACTGCTGGCCCAGGGGATGAATAGTGCATCCAGGTCGATGCCATATAGGGAGACAGTTGTTAAATTTGGGGCGACAGCCATCACAGTGAGGATATCCTTCGTAATCCTGGGAATCTCCAAGTGGTCAGAGCTGTAGAGTGAGATATGTTTGACTTTTTGAAAAACTCTTTGATCCACGTCTTCTCCATACTTGATAGCCCATGCTACCATCATCTCATCCACACCACTTGTCACAGAAATCTGGAGAAGCTCATATATGATTTCCTGAGCTACTCTGCTAAACTGTTTGTTGACTAGCAAGAGGTTCTGGATGTTTTTGTATGAAGCATTTGGAGACTGTGATTCATAAACCAGCTTGGTAATTGCTACAATGATTTCATCAGGAAACTGCATGTTGCCTTGCCTAGAAAATAACCTCAGTTTGAGAGTCTGGACAATAGGTTAAAAAGCACACCTGAAAGTTCAAGAGCAAGAGCTATTGAACGTAATAGAAGTTCTCCAGACTTGACAGGTGCAAATAATGATGACATCATAACATGCAAATATTGTTCCCTCTTTATCACCTCTTCTAGTAACCACTACCATCTTATACTTGTAATATAGGTTTACATAGATGTCCAATACAGCCAAGGACTCCAATATAAACACTACTGTATTCTCAAACTTCTTCCTGCCAACCATCTCACTTCCATATTCCAACTTGAATACTATTTATAGATGGCGTTTTTAAAAATATGCAGCTTCATGCTTAGATTACACTCCTATTTCTATTTGTCATTTATGACATCATGATTATTTATAGATATATATATATCATTAATTATACTTTGCTGTCGATCCAATCTCTTTCTTCTCCAACCACCATGCCTTGGTATTGGCAAGTAATCTTCTCTAGTTCATGGTCACTAATAACCCTGTCATTTCAGTCAGCAGTGTACTTTCTCAGCCTCAACTTCATTCGAAGTCCTCAACCACCTCCAAAGTCATCAAGATGCTCTCTATGAATTCAATAATCTTGTCATGAACCTTCAAACTCTTTTGCCTACATTCGGCCTGCAACCTCCTCAAGGCCTAGCAGCCATCTCTTCCTTCGCACGTGCACTCCGGTATCAAGATGTCAGCTTCTTCATCTCAACTGAGATGCGACCCATTCTCGGGCATTGCATCTATCACTCGATCACTTTTCACGAGACCAGGGACCATTACGACTGCACCTGGAGTTCAAACTACTTGGCCCCCCCGCAACTGGAATTCTATGAAATCTTTGAACCGGCATTGCACATTAATAACGTCCAAAAGTGTTCCTGTGACCACCGTCTTCATCCCTTTGAAGGTCACTTTAGGAGATCAAGCTGCCCTACCTTTGCACGCAGTCAATATCGCGAGTTCTGGCGTCTCTTGTCCTATCTCATCTTTCGAATCACCTACCTTCGAGAATCTGTCTTCCATTTCATGGGAGTGTCAAGCAATCTTTTCCATGGCAACCTTTCGAGCTATGCCAACTGGCTGATGCAAGAAGCCACGGGGAACAATAGTCCTGGTGTAGATTACAGATTCACGAATATGGTTCTAATTGGATATTGCTACTTTGTTCTCAGAGAGCGGGGTCAGATTGTTATTCCAGCATATGGACTTGAAATTGATGGTGAGTGTCCACTATTTCAAATTGGTTGGATTTTAACAGTTCAATAGATATTTAACTCTGGCTTCATCAAAGTGTTTTAACTTTTGATCCGTTTCTTTGTATTGGTCGTTTCTTTGTATTGGTCGTTTCTTTGTATTGGTCGTTTCTTTGTATTGGTCATTTTCATAACAGTATTTTAAGTTTTGATCCTTTTGTTTGTGTGTATGACAAAACATGATGTCATTATTACTGTTTGAAATCCATATGTATAAATAGTAAAACATGATATCATCCTTATTATTCTTCTTAATCCTGTTCCACCATGTCGTCTATCCAGAACTATGGCCACCTCATAAACTCTGCCAAGGATCTCTACTTTCAGATTGCTCAGATTGATCCTCCTAGTCAAAATGCCTCTCCAGCCCTAAAGAAACAGTTTCACCAGATGGTACGGACTGTGAGTCAGGCTACTGGGCAGACCTATGATGTTGCCGTTGGCATGGGCCAGATGATTGATCAAGAGGATGGAGGACCCATTGATCCAAAGGCACAGTCTATGCATCTTGGTGAGCAATCCATTTCATTGTTTAAGTCCTTATACTGATGCATATATTCAGCAAATTTTGATGACAGTGATCCTGAACTTCCTTCCAATAACCAAGGCAACAACAGAAAAACCCCCTGCCCTTCTCCAATTATTGATGAACATCTCGACATGGCCAACAGCCTCTTCTCCGAAATCTCACCCACAAATGGCAACATTATTGGCTATAGTTTGCAAGACTTTCTGTACATGGTTCTCCAGGGTGGACACAATGGCAAAATCAAAAATCAAGAATATGAAGCATTCCGACGTGCTGCCTTGGGATACCAGCTTGCTACTGTACAAGAAATTGTAAGTGATCAACAGCAATTGAAATGCATGCTCAATCTCTCTCCAATAGAGGCAAATTTTCAGCCAGCAGTATGCCCACCCCTCTGTACTGGCCAAGACTGCCCGACGAGCACTAGCATTTGACGATATCATGGACGTTACGGAACGTATTGCAAAACGGGAGAAGATGGTCTTTTATGGCTCGAGGAAAGATGCAGTTTCGGTGTATATTTTCAATGTAGTCCGCAACATTGAAGGCCTCAAATCTTATGAAGACTGGTACAAGCAACCACTCGAGTTTAAACGTGACTTTCGAACCAACCTTGCACGCTCACTCAACCCAGAAGCTTTTCAGCAGCTAGATATGATAGAAGGTCTCATGCCCAAAGAGAAGAAGAAACGTTACAACAAGCTTATTGATCCTGTTCGAAAAAAATATGACAAACTGATGGATCGCCGTAGACGGATGTTTGAGTTGTTTGATACAGTATGTTGCTCTCCTTATACTTATCCAGGTGCTTATTATTTCTAGTTTGGCCCATCGGTTCTCCTGGATGCCACTTTTTTCAAAACTACTGGACGTGCCGAGTATCCTCAACAATCAGCTACTTTTTGCAAAGCGTTGGAAGAAATTGTCTATCGAGCCTATGGTCTTCCCTTTGACCCCAAACGTTACATCAATGACCGTCGCTTTGTCCTTCGTGCAATGCAAGCTTTGGGAGGAAATGAAGTTGAAGAGTATGTACGTGACTTTTTGGACAATCATAACAAGGAAGATGTAGAGATCGATCATGATGAGGATTACATGGAAATGTAGATATCTCTATCCCTCTCCCAAACCAAACAACCATCCAGCCAGAATTCTCCGAGTACAATCATGTGTTGGTTTTTGTTAATCTTGTTTCTAAGAGCATCCACATTTGCAGTTTTGTTATGCAACTGATTGAACCTGAGGCACTTGATTGTTGAAAATCCAAAGATAATGTTGTTGACCTGTGAATAACATTAGACCTAATATGCAGTCAAAGATGCTACACACCATCTCACTACTTTCAGCCCAATTGATAACTACCTCCTCAAGAGCTTCAAATCTTCTGAGCAAGCTCTCCAGTCTATTTTCTTCCCCCTGTTGAACACACATCCGAAGTGTATGTACCAGTCCCAGAGGGTCAGGATTCCGGGTGTCAATGGTCGGAATAATTGAAGATGAGATTGTTAGGTCAGAGATCCCACAGGAAGGAAGAAATGGGAGGAAGTCTAGAGGGGCTTCGATGTTGGTGATTGGAATGTTGATTTGAAAAGGGCTATAGTATTCCATTGTTGCTGTATTGATAACTAGACATGCAAGTTGTTTGCAACTCTGGACAAGTTTAATAGTGGCCTCTAAAAGCCAGCATCGATGCCAGAGAGTATTCGGATTAGACAAAGTCAATGTCAGGTATTGGATAGAAGTTGGAAGGCAGAGGTCAGGCAGTTTTTCAGGAGCTAAGCTGAGTTGCAGGGAGTCGTCCAGGTCCATGAATACATGTTGAAGATGTGAGGAACAAAGTTGAAGTATCCAGAGGCTGGCAACTGTGCTAGTTTTACGCTCCCGATAAGAGGTATTGTTCTGGAGATGGAGTGATGAAAATTGAAGCTGAAGTTGGTTGTTTTTCAAGGAAAAGAATGATTGTGCCAAGTAGCATTGGATGATATAGACAGTAATCGGACGGCCGAGAGTGACAGACCATTTGAAAAAGAGGCAGTCAAGATCAATTTGATTCAATGAAAGGATGGAGAGGTTGAGCGAGCAAGAGAGTATCTTGAACAACAGCTGATGACTTTTCTTGCCACTTTTCCCAAGACGTTTGGAGAGACAGCAAGGACAGTCTGGAGTGTGGAATGGACCAATAAGAATATGTTGAGCTCTGGCCACATTGATAGCTTTATTTTCTGCAAATCTGAAAGCAGATGTAGGACGAGGAAATTTGACTGTGGTCTTGAATACTTGTTGTGCAATCCTATGAAATTTGTGATTGACAAGACTAAGGTTGATGATGGAAGTTGGATCCAAGGAAAAGGGGTCAGAGTTGTAGTCATACACAAGATGAGCAATAATCAGAAGAATTTCTTCAGGAGTATCTGCCAATTTTGATAAGTTTAGATTTGGATTAGGTTTGGTTTTTCTTGATTTACCTGGCATGATGGAGGTTGCAGATAAAGGAGCTATTTCAAAGTCACAGCCACTGCCCATAACCCTGAACCAAACATGATCATACTCGTGTTCAAATTTTTGATGATATATGTCATTTTATTTACGTGACTGTTTTAAGCATATATAGTCATATGCCCCAGTACTTAACATTCTTACCAAATACAGTAGGAAGACCACATTGATTAGTTTCTTGTCCTGGACCAAATTAAACTACCATTCAACCGCAATTTCTCCAAGTTCAACTCTGATTTCTTGTCTTCAACATAACTCTTTAAACCTAGAATCTCTACAGGTCCCACTCGCAGCCACTGTTGGCCTTCTTCAAAAATTGCAAGATGTGTGATGGATTGTCCATACACAAAAGCTGCAAGCACTCCCTGAACCTTGAACTTGTTAGATGTATGGAATACAGAATTTTTCAGCACTTACCAAATTTTCACTATAATCATATATAATTGTGACATGGGTGGCAGTAGGACACTTCTCAAGCATGTCTTCAACTTCCCCCTCTGCGTTGTAGTCTCCTTTGATTCTGAATTTCAGCTCCTGTATGTTGACAAAACTGGGCATGTGCATTATGAATGACCACTGAGATCGGCTTTGGGCTATATCCAAAAGACGGACACCTGCATCTCCTGCAAAATATTGCACAAAGGTAGGAGGTGCAGTGACACTTTGGATAGGGCCCTCAAGAAAGGGTTTAGAGCCAGAAGGTGCTATGAATTCACCCAGGAAGATGAGGCTGTCCAGACCCTCGCAGCTTCTAATACCCATCAGGATAATTCTGGTAGAAGAGCCAGAACGGATTGAACCACGGATAGTAAGAACTCGTACAGAGTTGGGCAGAGTGATCGAGTTCCATGCAGTGCTGAAAGTGAGGTCTACTTGTTGCAATGCAGGGAAGCAGCAATTTGGGAAAAGGATATCCTGGTCATCGTTATCTTGCAAAGTCAAGGAAGCAACTTGGTACGATTGGTGAGTAAGGATGAGTGGTGAAAAGGTGCATCTGATAATGGACAAGTGAACAGGTTGCTGTAGACTGACAGCCCAGGGAATGAAGTGTTCATCAAAGTGGATAGCATATAGTGAGACCATTTGCAAGTTCGGGGTGACTGCCATTAGGCTAAAGATGTTCTGGCTGATTTTTGGTGTGATGGTCTTGTTGGAGTTGTATAGGGAGATATGCTTGACTTTATGAAAGACTAGTTGGTCCACCTTCTTCCCATAGCTAGCTTCCCAATATAACATCATCTTATCTACGCCTCTGGTGGCACAGATACGGAGAAGCTCGAATAGAATCTCCTGAGCTACTCTGCTAAATTGCTTGTTGACTAGCAAGAGGTTCCGGATATCCTTATAGGAGGAATTTGGAGAGTGAGGGTTGTAAACCAGTTTGGTGATTGTCACAAGAATTTCATCTGGAAATTTCATATTGCCTGAGCTTCAAAATCACCTCAGTTTAAAATGTACTAGAAGAGAAAAAAAAACTCAACTGGTGGTTCAAGAGTAAGAGACACTGGACCGAATAGAAGATGTTCCAAATTGAGCAATGTAAAGAAGTGATGATGTCATATGCTATCATGATTTGTCCTAATCGGCTTGCTTATCTTGCAACCATTATGTAATTTGTGATGGCATTATGAGATATAGGTGTGTTGTAGATATTGGTATCCTGACAGTGATCCATAAATAAATCAACTTTCAAAGGGATTTGAAATGCAAGTGTGAGTTGAATATAACAATGTCCATAAGTCAAATTAGAAAATGCAAAGGGAGAATTTGTGTATAATTTCAAGTGTTGTAGGGCAGTATTCAGCACCGAGCGAAGCGAGTTAACAATAAATCAAATGGGCCGAGTAGATCGTTCAAAACGTGATGAAGCAAGGTGAGTGTATAGGTAATTACAAGTCATGCAGGAATATTACAGGTGAGTGTTGAGTGAAAAATGACCCGAAACCGGGTCAAATTTTGGTAGTCAGTGCAAGTGATCAATAAGGGAGTATTTGTGTATAATTACAAGTGTTGTAGGGTAGTGTGCAGCAGTGAGTGTGATTACAAGTGTTGTAGGGCAGTGTTCAGCACCGAGCGAAGCGAGTTAACAATAAATCAAATGGGCCGAGTAGATCGTTCAAAACGTGATGAAGCAAGGTGAGTGTATAGGTAATTACAAGTCATGCAGGAATATTACAGGTGAGTGTTGAGTAAAAAATGACCCGAAACCGGGTCAAATTTTGGTAGTCAGTGCAAGTGATCAATAAGGGAGTATTTGTGTATAATTACAAGTGTTGTAGGGTAGTATTCAGCACCGAGCGAAGCGAGTTAACAATAAATCAAATGGGCCGAGTAGATCGTTCAAAACGTGATGAAGCAAGGTGAGTGTATAGGTAATTACAAGTCATGCAGGAATATTACAGGTGAGTGTTGAGTGAAAAATGACCCGAAACCGGGTCAAATTTTGGTAGTCAGTGCAAGTGATCAATAAGGGAGTATTTGTGTATAATTACAAGTGTTGTAGGGCAGTGTTCAGCACCGAGCGAAGCGAGTTAACAATAAATCAAATGGACCGAGTAGATCGTTCAAAACGTGGTGAAGCAAGGTGAGTGTATGGGGAATTACAAGTCATGCAGGAATATTACAGGTGAGTGTTGAGTGAAAAATGACCCGAAACCGGGTCAAATTTTGGTAGTCAGTGCAAGTGATCAATAAGGGAGTATTTGTGTATAATTACAAGTGTTGTAGGGTAGTGTGCAGCAGTGAGTGTGATTACAAGTGTTGTAGGGCAGTGTTCAGCACCGAGCGAAGCGAGTTAACAATAAATCAAATGGGCCGAGTAGACCGTTCAAAACGTGGTGAAGCAAGGTGAGTGTATAGGTAATTACAGGTGTTGTAGGGCAGTGTTCAGCACCGAGCGAAGCGAGTTAACAATAAATCAAATGGGCCGAGTAGATCGTTCAAAACGTGATGAAGCAAGGTGAGTGTATATGTAATTACAGGTGATGTAGGGCAGTGTTCAGCACCGAGCGAAGCGAGTTAACAATAAATCAAATGGGCCGAGTAGACCGTTCAAACGTGGTGAAGCAAGGTGAGTGTATGGGGAATTACAAGTCATGCAGGAATATTACAGGTGAGTGTTGAGTGAAAAATGACCTGAAACCGGGTCAAATTTTGGTAGTCAGTGCAAGTGATCAATAAGGGAGTATTTGTGTATAATTACAAGTGTTGTAGGGTAGTGTGCAGCAGTGAGTGTGATTACAAGTGTTGTAGGGCAGTGTTCAGCACCAAGCGAAGCGAGTTAACAATAAATCAAATGGGCCGAGTAGATCGTTCAAAACGTGGTGAAGCAAGGTGAGTGTATAGGTAATTACACACTTCAGGCAACCCCCCAAATATACCAAGTTAGGTAGGTAGACACCTGGCTTATTCCTTACCTAAGTAGGTTCAAATTCCCAGAAAATCCTGATCCCAGGAAATTCCTTTAGACCAGGAAATTCCCACTCCACACTTATAAGGAAATTTCCAAGTAGCCCAACAAGTAGGGAATTCCTAGTACAAAACTAGGTGTGAAATTCCCTACCTAAATAGGCTGAAATTCCCAGACATTTCTGGGGTAGGAAATCCCTACCTACCTAAGGGATTTCCTTTGGTAGGAATGTAGGAATTTCCTGTGGTAGGAATTTCCCTTGGTAGGAATTTCCCTTGGTAGGAATTTCTTTTGGTAGGAATTTCCCTTGGTAGGAATTTCCTTTGGTAGGAATTTCCCTTGGTAGGAATTTCCCTTGGTAGGAATTTCCTTAGGTTTCCTCATATAGAAATTCCTTTAGGTGGGAATTTCCTGTGTTAGGAACTTCCTTATGGCAGTGAGATAGGAATTCCTTGAGGGACACTTATGCACTACTTATAACTACATCTAACACATATATCTGAGCGGAAAATATTGCAATCTAGAGTAAACTCAACAAAATTCTTCCTTAGGGTAATGAAGGTAAGAATAACAATGAGTTTTGGGCGCTTATGGGTGCTTATTTGGTGTTTTTGAGTCGAAATTCATTAATAGCACACTCAATAATCTTTGTGTGGGCTCTATATTGTGTCAGGATGTTGTCTATATCATATTCCTCTAGATATAATTCAGAGAACTCGAAATTACAACCAGTGTGGCTAGCTATACTGTGATCTTGTGTGCTATAATAGTGTTTTATGTAAATGCCAATGCATATGTCCATGTAGTGCAAGTCTACTGATGCTAGTTCATGAGGAAAGCACTCCTACAGTCTACTGGCAGTGTCTGTACATGATTCAGATAGCTATCATCAAGGTTGAACACTGTGATACACATGTACATGTTTCATGTACACCATAGATGTCTACACCTACATGTAACAATAGATGTCATATTCAATGACCCCCATTACAGATCTCCTGGCTGTATCACATAGATTTAGCATAGAATAGGTTGTAGGACGACTCTTTTTATGACCCAGCAGCAGTTTGACTTCATAACATGGGTGTATGCACTGTCATTTACATAGAACAGTGTTATATCACAAAAAATCATAGTATAGCTAGCCCCACAGATTGTATTTTCGAGTTCTCTGAATTATATCTAGAGGAATATGATATAGACAACACCCTGACACAATATAGAGCCCACACAAAAATTATTGAGTGTGCTATTAATGAATTTCGACTCAAGAACACCAAATAAGCGCCCAAAACTCGTTGTTATAAGTGTGTTATAGTATAACAATGAGTGTGTTATGTATATCAAGTAATATTGTTCCAGCTTTTTGACTGTTAAGTGTGTCAAGTATAGTGACTGATAACACTGTTTTGAGTATTTATTGTCAACTGTGTTAAACATAATACTTATCACTACTGTTCCAAGTTTTAGTATGTCAGATGTGATAAGTACCAAGTGTACTGAACAAATTGAGTAATAAAAATTCTTCTGAGTGTTCAAGGGTACTAGGTGTGCTCAAAATATCATGTACATCCTATTTACTCAATGTTGTCAGTTTGGTGTGATTCTTGAGTGATATAAGCTATTCTGAGTGATTGTGGGTGCTAGAGGTGCTAAAAATAGCATATACATCATATATACTGACTGTATGGTGGATTTGGTATGATTTGGAGTGATAAAATTTTTTACACTTGTCGTGTACTTTTTTTTTATTTTGCATTTTCAGGGCCAATGTGCAAAAACTTCTGCTCAGATATCTGTGTTCAACGTAGATTGGTGCATAAGTATACCTCAAAAAATTCCTAGCAGGGAAATTCCTGGTATAAGAAATTCCTACCAAAGGAAATTCCTACCAAGGGAAATTCCTACCCAAGGAAATTCCTACCACAAAAATATCTGAGGTTTGAGCCTATTTAGGTAAGGAATTATTCCCCTCGCTTGGTACCAGGAATTCCCTACTTGTTTGACTGCTTATAGGGAATTTCCTACCCCAGAAATGCATGAGGATTTTAGCCAACATAGGTAAGGAATTTCACACCTAGATTAGTACTAGGAATTCCCTACTTGTTGGGCTACTTGGGAATTTCCTTATAAGTGTGGAGTGGGAATTTCCCGGTCTAAAGGAATTTCCTGGGATCAGGATTTTCTGGGAGTTTGAACCTACTTAGGTAGGGAATAAGCCAGGTGTCTACCTACCTAACTTGGTATATTTGGGGGGTTGCCTGAAGTGTAATTACAAGTCATGCAGGAATATTACAGGTGAGTGTTGAGTGAAAAATGACCCGAAACCGGGTCAAATTTTGGTAGTCAGTGCAAGTGATCAATAAGGGAGTATTTGTGTATAATTACAGGTGATGTAGGGCAGTGTTCAGCACCGAGCAAAGCGAGTTAACAATAAATCAAATGGGCCGAGTAGATCGTTCAAAACGTGGTGAAGCAAGGTGAGTGTATATGTAATTACAAGTGTTGTAGGGCAGTGTTCAGCACCGAGCGAAGCGAGTTAACAATAAATTAAATGGGCCGAGTAGATCGTTCAGAACGTGATGAAGCAAGGTGAGTGTATATGTAATTACAAGTGTTGTAGGGCAGTACTCAGCACCGAGCGAAGCGAGTTAACAATAAATCAAATGGGCCGAGTAGATCGTTCAAAACGTGGTGAAGCAAGGTGAGTGTATAGGTAATTACAGGTGTTGTAGGGCAGTGTTCAGCACCGAGCGAAGCGAGTTAACAATAAATCAAATGGGCCGAGTAGATCGTTCAAAACGTGGTGAAGCAAGGTGAGTGTATGGGGAATTACAAGTCATGCAGGAATATTACAGGTGAGTGTTGAGTGAAAAATGACCCGAAACCGGGTCAAATTTTGGTAGTCAGTGCAAGTGATCAATAAGGGAGTATTTGTGTATAATTACAGGTGATGTAGGGCAGTGTTCAGCACCGAGCAAAGCGAGTTAACAATAAATCAAATGGGCCGAGTAGATCGTTCAAAACGTGGTGAAGCAAGGTGAGTGTATATGTAATTACAAGTGTTGTAGGGCAGTGTTCAGCACCGAGCGAAGCGAGTTAACAATAAATCAAATGGGCCGAGTAGATCATTCAAAACGTGGTGAAGCAAGGTGAGTGTATGGGGAATTACAAGTCATGCAGGAATATTACAGGTGAGTGTTGAGTGAAAAATGACCCGAAACCGGGTCAAATTTTGGTAGTCAGTGCAAGTGATCAATAAGGGAGTATTTGTGTATAATTACAAGTGTTGTAGGGTAGTGTGCAGCAGTGAGTGTGATTACAAGTGTTGTAGGGCAGTGTTCAGCACCGAGCGAAGCGAGTTAACAATAAATCAAATGGGCCGAGTAGATCGTTCAAAACGTGATGAAGCAAGGTGAGTGTATATGTAATTACAAGTGTTGTAGGGCAGTATTCAGCACCGAGCGAAGCGAGTTAACAATAAATCAAATGGGCCGAGTAGATCGTTCAAAACGTGGTGAAGCAAGGTGAGTGTATATGTAATTACAAGTGTTGTAGGGCAGTGTTCAGCACCGAGTGAAGCAAGTTAACAATAAATCAAATGGGCCGAGTAGATCGTTCAAACGTGATGAAGCAAGGTGAGTGTATATGTAATTACAAGTGTTGTAGGGCAGTGTTCAGCACCGAGCGAAGCGAGTTAACAATAAATCAAATGGGCCGAGTAGATCGTTCAAAACGTGATGAAGCAAGGTGAGTGTATATGTAATTACAAGTGTTGTAGGGCAGTATTCAGCACCGAGCGAAGCGAGTTAACAATAAATCAAATGGACCGAGTAGATCGTTCAAACGTGGTGAAGCAAGGTGAGTGTATGGGAATTACAGGTGCTGTAGGGCAGTTTCAGCACCGAGCGAAGCGAGTTAACAATAAATCAAATGGGCCGAGTAGATCGTTCAAAACGTGGTGAAGCAAGGTGAGTGTATATGTAATTACAAGTGTTGTAGGGCAGTGTTCAGCACCGAGTGAAGCAAGTTAACAATAAATCAAATGGGCCGAGTAGATCGTTCAAACGTGATGAAGCAAGGTGAGTGTATATGTAATTACAAGTCATGCAGGAATATTACAGGTGAGTGTTGAGTGAAAAATGACCCGAAACCGGGTCAAATTTGGTAGTCAGTGCAAGTGATCAATAAGGGAGTATTTGTGTATAATTACAAGTGTTGTAGGGTAGTGTGCAGCAGTGAGTGTGATTACAAGTGATGTAGGGCAGTGTTCAGCACCGAGCAAAGCGAGTTAACAATAAATCAAATGGACCGAGTAGATCGTTCAGAACGTGATGAAGCAAGGTGAGTGTCTATGTAATTACAAGTGTTGTAGGGCAGTATTCAGCACCAAGCGAAGCGAGTTAACAATAAATCAAATGGGCCGAGTAGATCGTTCAAAACGTGGTGAAGCAAGGTGAGTGTATAGGTAATTACAAGTCATGCAGGAATATTACAGGTGAGTGTTGAGTGAAAAATGACCCGAAACCGGGTCAAATTTTGGTAGTCAGTGCAAGTGATCAATAAGGGAGTATTTGTGTATAATTACAAGTGTTGTAGGGTAGTGTGCAGCAGTGAGTGTGATTACAAGTGTTGTAGGGCAGTGTTCAGCACCGAGCGAAGCGAGTTAACAATAAATCAAATGGGCGGAGTAGATCGTTCGAAACGTGATGAAGCAAGGTGAGTGTATATGTAATTACAAGTGTTGTAGGGCAGTATTCAGCACCGAGCGAAGCGAGTTAACAATAAATCAAATGGGCCGAGTAGATCGTTCAAAACGTGGTGAAGCAAGGTGAGTGTATATGTAATTACAAGTGTTGTAGGGCAGTGTTCAGCACCGAGTGAAGCAAGTTAACAATAAATCAAATGGGCCGAGTAGATCGTTCAAAACGTGATGAAGCAAGGTGGGTGTATATGTAATTACAAGTGTTGTAGGGCAGTATTCAGCACCAAGCGAAGCGAGTTAACAATAAATCAAATGGGCCGAGTAGATCGTTCAAAACGTGGTGAAGCAAGGTGAGTGTATAGGTAATTACAAGTCATGCAGGAATATTACAGGTGAGTGTTGAGTGAAAAATGACCCGAAACCGGGTCAAATTTTGGTAGTCAGTGCAAGTGATCAATAAGGGAGTATTTGTGTATAATTACAGGTGATGTAGGGCAGTGTTCAGCACCGAGCGAAGCGAGTTAACAATAAATCAAATGGGCCGAGTAGATCATTCAAAACGTGGTGAAGCAAGGTGAGTGTATGGGGAATTACAAGTCATGCAGGAATATTACAGGTGAGTGTTGAGTGAAAAATGACCCGAAACCGGGTCAAATTTTGGTAGTCAGTGCAAGTGATCAATAAGGGAGTATTTGTGTATAATTACAGGTGATGTAGGGCAGTATTCAGCACCGAGCGAAGAGAGTTAACAATAAATCAAATGGGCCGAGTAGATCGTTCAAAACGTGGTGAAGCAAGGTGAGTGTATAGGTAATTACAAGTCATGCAGGAATATTACAGGTGAGTGTTGAGTGAAAAATGACCCGAAACCGGGTCAAATTTTGGTAGTCAGTGCAAGTGATCAATAAGGGAGTATTTGTGTATAATTACAAGTGTTGTAGGGTAGTGTGCAGCAGTGAGTGTGATTACAAGTGTTGTAGGGCAGTGTTCAGCACCGAGCGAAGCGAGTTAACAATAAATCAAATGGGCCGAGTAGATCGTTCAAAACGTGATGAAGCAAGGTGAGTGTATATGTAATTACAAGTGTTGTAGGGCAGTATTCAGCACCGAGCGAAGCGAGTTAACAATAAATCAAATGGGCCGAGTAGATCGTTCAAAACGTGGTGAAGCAAGGTGAGTGTATATGTAATTACAAGTGTTGTAGGGCAGTGTTCAGCACCGAGTGAAGCAAGTTAACAATAAATCAAATGGGCCGAGTAGATCGTTCAAAACGTGATGAAGCAAGGTGAGTGTATATGTAATTACAAGTGTTGTAGGGCAGTGTTCAGCACCGAGCGAAGCGAGTTAACAATAAATCAAATGGGCCGAGTAGATCGTTCAAAACGTGATGAAGCAAGGTGAGTGTATATGTAATTACAAGTGTTGTAGGGCAGTATTCAGCACCAAGCGAAGCGAGTTAACAATAAATCAAATGGGCCGAGTAGATCGTTCAAAACGTGGTGAAGCAAGGTGAGTGTATATGTAATTACAAGTGTTGTAGGGCAGTGTTCAGCACCGAGTGAAGCAAGTTAACAATAAATCAAATGGGCCGAGTAGATCGTTCAAAACGTGATGAAGCAAGGTGAGTGTATATGTAATTACAAGTCATGCAGGAATATTACAGGTGAGTGTTGAGTGAAAAATGACCCGAAACCGGGTCAAATTTTGGTAGTCAGTGCAAGTGATCAATAAGGGAGTATTTGTGTATAATTACAAGTGTTGTAGGGTAGTGTGCAGCAGTGAGTGTGATTACAAGTGTTGTAGGGCAGTGTTCAGCACCGAGCGAAGCGAGTTAACAATAAATCAAATGGGCCGAGTAGATCGTTCAAAACGTGATGAAGCAAGGTGAGTGTATATGTAATTACAAGTGTTGTAGGGCAGTATTCAGCACCGAGCGAAGCGAGTTAACAATAAATCAAATGGGCCGAGTAGATCGTTCAAAACGTGGTGAAGCAAGGTGAGTGTATATGTAATTACAAGTGTTGTAGGGCAGTGTTCAGCACCGAGCAAAGCGAGTTAACAATAAATCAAATGGACCGAGTAGATCGTTCAGAACGTGATGAAGCAAGGTGAGTGTATATGTAATTACAAGTGTTGTAGGGCAGTATTCAGCACCAAGCAAAGCGAGTTAACAATAAATCAAATGGGCCGAGTAGATCGTTCAAAACGTGGTGAAGCAAGGTGAGTGTATAGGTAATTACAAGTCATGCAGGAATATTACAGGTGAGTGTTGAGTGAAAAATGACCCGAAACCGGGTCAAATTTTGGTAGTCAGTGCAAGTGATCAATAAGGGAGTATTTGTGTATAATTACAAGTGTTGTAGGGTAGTGTGCAGCAGTGAGTGTGATTACAAGTGTTGTAGGGCAGTGTTCAGCACCGAGCGAAGCGAGTTAACAATAAATCAAATGGGCCGAGTAGATCGTTCAAAACGTGATGAAGCAAGGTGAGTGTATATGTAATTACAAGTGTTGTAGGGCAGTATTCAGCACCGAGCGAAGCGAGTTAACAATAAATCAAATGGACCGAGTAGATCGTTCAAAACGTGGTGAAGCAAGGTGAGTGTATGGGGAATTACAGGTGCTGTAGGGCAGTTTTCAGCACCGAGCGAAGCGAGTTAACAATAAATCAAATGGGCCGAGTAGATCGTTCAAAACGTGGTGAAGCAAGGTGAGTGTATATGTAATTACAAGTGTTGTAGGGCAGTGTTCAGCACCGAGTGAAGCAAGTTAACAATAAATCAAATGGGCCGAGTAGATCGTTCAAAACGTGATGAAGCAAGGTGAGTGTATATGTAATTACAAGTCATGCAGGAATATTACAGGTGAGTGTTGAGTGAAAAATGACCCGAAACCGGGTCAAATTTTGGTAGTCAGTGCAAGTGATCAATAAGGGAGTATTTGTGTATAATTACAAGTGTTGTAGGGTAGTGTGCAGCAGTGAGTGTGATTACAAGTGATGTAGGGCAGTGTTCAGCACCGAGCAAAGCGAGTTAACAATAAATCAAATGGACCGAGTAGATCGTTCAGAACGTGATGAAGCAAGGTGAGTGTCTATGTAATTACAAGTGTTGTAGGGCAGTATTCAGCACCAAGCGAAGCGAGTTAACAATAAATCAAATGGGCCGAGTAGATCGTTCAAAACGTGGTGAAGCAAGGTGAGTGTATAGGTAATTACAAGTCATGCAGGAATATTACAGGTGAGTGTTGAGTGAAAAATGACCCGAAACCGGGTCAAATTTTGGTAGTCAGTGCAAGTGATCAATAAGGGAGTATTTGTGTATAATTACAAGTGTTGTAGGGTAGTGTGCAGCAGTGAGTGTGATTACAAGTGTTGTAGGGCAGTGTTCAGCACCGAGCGAAGCGAGTTAACAATAAATCAAATGGGCCGAGTAGATCGTTCAAAACGTGATGAAGCAAGGTGAGTGTATATGTAATTACAAGTGTTGTAGGGCAGTATTCAGCACCGAGCGAAGCGAGTTAACAATAAATCAAATGGACCGAGTAGATCGTTCAAAACGTGGTGAAGCAAGGTGAGTGTATGGGGAATTACAGGTGCTGTAGGGCAGTTTTCAGCACCGAGCGAAGCGAGTTAACAATAAATCAAATGGGCCGAGTAGATCGTTCAAAACGTGGTGAAGCAAGGTGAGTGTATATGTAATTACAAGTGTTGTAGGGCAGTGTTCAGCACCGAGTGAAGCAAGTTAACAATAAATCAAATGGGCCGAGTAGATCGTTCAAAACGTGATGAAGCAAGGTGAGTGTATATGTAATTACAAGTCATGCAGGAATATTACAGGTGAGTGTTGAGTGAAAAATGACCCGAAACCGGGTCAA
This sequence comes from Lentinula raphanica, assembly GCA_027919835.1. Lineage (NCBI taxonomy): Eukaryota > Fungi > Basidiomycota > Agaricomycetes > Agaricales > Omphalotaceae > Lentinula > Lentinula raphanica. The sequence goes on from JANVFP010000048.1 coordinate 282,869, forward strand.
ATTTTGGTAGTCAGTGCAAGTGATCAATAAGGGAGTATTTGTGTATAATTACAAGTGTTGTAGGGTAGTGTGCAGCAGTGAGTGTGATTACAAGTGATGTAGGGCAGTGTTCAGCACCGAGCAAAGCGAATTAACAATAAATCAAATGGACCGAGTAGATCGTTCAGAACGTGATGAAGCAAGGTGAGTGTCTATGTAATTACAAGTGTTGTAGGCAGTATCAGCACCAAGCGAAGCGAGTTAACAATAAATCAAATGGGCCGAGTAGATCGTTCAAAACGTGGTGAAGCAAGGTGAGTGTATAGGTAATTACAAGTCATGCAGGAATATTACAGGTGAGTGTTGAGTGAAAAATGACCCGAAACCGGGTCAAATTTTGGTAGTCAGTGCAAGTGATCAATAAGGGAGTATTTGTGTATAATTACAAGTGTTGTAGGGTAGTGTGCAGCAGTGAGTGTGATTACAAGTGTTGTAGGGCAGTGTTCAGCACCGAGCGAAGCGAGTTAACAATAAATCAAATGGGCCGAGTAGATCGTTCAAAACGTGATGAAGCAAGGTGAGTGTATATGTAATTACAAGTGTTGTAGGGCAGTATTCAGCACCGAGCGAAGCGAGTTAACAATAAATCAAATGGACCGAGTAGATCGTTCAAAACGTGGTGAAGCAAGGTGAGTGTATGGGGAATTACAGGTGCTGTAGGGCAGTTTTCAGCACCGAGCGAAGCGAGTTAACAATAAATCAAATGGGCCGAGTAGATCGTTCAAAACGTGGTGAAGCAAGGTGAGTGTATATGTAATTACAAGTGTTGTAGGGCAGTGTTCAGCACCGAGTGAAGCAAGTTAACAATAAATCAAATGGGCCGAGTAGATCGTTCAAAACGTGATGAAGCAAGGTGAGTGTATATGTAATTACAAGTCATGCAGGAATATTACAGGTGAGTGTTGAGTGAAAAATGACCCGAAACCGGGTCAAATTTTGGTAGTCAGTGCAAGTGATCAATAAGGGAGTATTTGTGTATAATTACAAGTGTTGTAGGGTAGTGTGCAGCAGTGAGTGTGATTACAAGTGATGTAGGGCAGTGTTCAGCACCGAGCAAAGCGAGTTAACAATAAATCAAATGGACCGAGTAGATCGTTCAGAACGTGATGAAGCAAGGTGAGTGTCTATGTAATTACAAGTGTTGTAGGGCAGTATTCAGCACCAAGCGAAGCGAGTTAACAATAAATCAAATGGGCCGAGTAGATCGTTCAAAACGTGGTGAAGCAAGGTGAGTGTATAGGTAATTACAAGTCATGCAGGAATATTACAGGTGAGTGTTGAGTGAAAAATGACCCGAAACCGGGTCAAATTTTGGTAGTCAGTGCAAGTGATCAATAAGGGAGTATTTGTGTATAATTACAAGTGTTGTAGGGTAGTGTGCAGCAGTGAGTGTGATTACAAGTGTTGTAGGGCAGTGTTCAGCACCGAGCGAAGCGAGTTAACAATAAATCAAATGGGCCGAGTAGATCGTTCAAAACGTGATGAAGCAAGGTGAGTGTATATGTAATTACAAGTGTTGTAGGGCAGTATTCAGCACCGAGCGAAGCGAGTTAACAATAAATCAAATGGACCGAGTAGATCGTTCAAAACGTGGTGAAGCAAGGTGAGTGTATGGGGAATTACAGGTGCTGTAGGGCAGTTTTCAGCACCGAGCGAAGCGAGTTAACAATAAATCAAATGGGCCGAGTAGATCGTTCAAAACGTGGTGAAGCAAGGTGAGTGTATATGTAATTACAAGTGTTGTAGGGCAGTGTTCAGCACCGAGTGAAGCAAGTTAACAATAAATCAAATGGGCCGAGTAGATCGTTCAAAACGTGATGAAGCAAGGTGAGTGTATATGTAATTACAAGTCATGCAGGAATATTACAGGTGAGTGTTGAGTGAAAAATGACCCGAAACCGGGTCAAATTTTGGTAGTCAGTGCAAGTGATCAATAAGGGAGTATTTGTGTATAATTACAAGTGTTGTAGGGTAGTGTGCAGCAGTGAGTGTGATTACAAGTGTTGTAGGGCAGTGTTCAGCACCGAGCGAAGCGAGTTAACAATAAATCAAATGGGCCGAGTAGATCGTTCAAAACGTGATGAAGCAAGGTGAGTGTATAGGTAATTACAAGTCATGCAGGAATATTACAGGTGAGTGTTGAGTGAAAAATGACCCGAAACCGGGTCAAATTTTGGTAGTCAGTGCAAGTGATCAATAAGGGAGTATTTGTGTATAATTACAAGTGTTGTAGGGTAGTGTGCAGCAGTGAGTGTGATTACAAGTGTTGTAGGGCAGTGTTCAGCACCGAGCGAAGCGAGTTAACAATAAATCAAATGGGCCGAGTAGATCGTTCAAAACGTGATGAAGCAAGGTGAGTGTATAGGTAATTACAAGTCATGCAGGATATTACAGGTGAGTGTTGAGTAAAAAATGACCCGAAACCGGGTCAAATTTTGGTAGTCAGTGCAAGTGATCAATAAGGGAGTATTTGTGTATAATTACAAGTGTTGTAGGGTAGTATTCAGCACCGAGCGAAGCGAGTTAACAATAAATCAAATGGGCCGAGTAGATCGTTCAAAACGTGATGAAGCAAGGTGAGTGTATAGGTAATTACAAGTCATGCAGGAATATTACAGGTGAGTGTTGAGTGAAAAATGACCCGAAACCGGGTCAAATTTTGGTAGTCAGTGCAAGTGATCAATAAGGGAGTATTTGTGTATAATTACAAGTGTTGTAGGGCAGTGTTCAGCACCGAGCGAAGCGAGTTAACAATAAATCAAATGGACCGAGTAGATCGTTCAAAACGTGGTGAAGCAAGGTGAGTGTATGGGGAATTACAAGTCATGCAGGAATATTACAGGTGAGTGTTGAGTGAAAAATGACCCGAAACCGGGTCAAATTTTGGTAGTCAGTGCAAGTGATCAATAAGGAGTATTTGTGTATAATTACAAGTGTTGTAGGGTAGTGTGCAGCAGTGAGTGTGATTACAAGTGTTGTAGGGCAGTGTTCAGCACCGAGCGAAGCGAGTTAACAATAAATCAAATGGGCCGAGTAGACCGTTCAAAACGTGGTGAAGCAAGGTGAGTGTATAGGTAATTACAGGTGTTGTAGGGCAGTGTTCAGCACCGAGCGAAGCGAGTTAACAATAAATCAAATGGGCCGAGTAGATCGTTCAAAACGTGATGAAGCAAGGTGAGTGTATATGTAATTACAGGTGATGTAGGGCAGTGTTCAGCACGAGCGAAGCGAGTTAACAATAAATCAAATGGGCCGAGTAGACCGTTCAAAACGTGGTGAAGCAAGGTGAGTGTATGGGGAATTACAAGTCATGCAGGAATATTACAGGTGAGTGTTGAGTGAAAAATGACCTGAAACCGGGTCAAATTTTGGTAGTCAGTGCAAGTGATCAATAAGGGAGTATTTGTGTATAATTACAAGTGTTGTAGGGTAGTGTGCAGCAGTGAGTGTGATTACAAGTGTTGTAGGGCAGTGTTCAGCACCAAGCGAAGCGAGTTAACAATAAATCAAATGGGCCGAGTAGATCGTTCAAAACGTGGTGAAGCAAGGTGAGTGTATAGGTAATTACACACTTCAGGCAACCCCCCAAATATACCAAGTTAGGTAGGTAGACACCTGGCTTATTCCTTACCTAAGTAGGTTCAAATTCCCAGAAATCCTGATCCCAGGAAATTCCTTTAGACCAGGAAATTCCCACTCCACACTTATAAGGAAATTTCCAAGTAGCCCAACAAGTAGGGAATTCCTAGTACAAAACTAGGTGTGAAATTCCCTACCTAAATAGGCTGAAATTCCCAGACATTTCTGGGGTAGGAAATCCCTACCTACCTAAGGGATTTCCTTTGGTAGGAATGTAGGAATTTCCTGTGGTAGGAATTTCCCTTGGTAGGAATTTCCCTTGGTAGGAATTTCTTTTGGTAGGAATTTCCCTTGGTAGGAATTTCCTTTGGTAGGAATTTCCCTTGGTAGGAATTTCCCTTGGTAGGAATTTCCTTAGGTTTCCTCATATAGAAATTCCTTTAGGTGGGAATTTCCTGTGTTAGGAACTTCCTTATGGCAGTGAGATAGGAATTCCTTGAGGGACACTTATGCACTACTTATAACTACATCTAACACATATATCTGAGCGGAAATATTGCAATCTAGAGTAAACTCAACAAAATTCTTCCTTAGGGTAATGAAGGTAAGAATAACAATGAGTTTTGGGCGCTTATGGGTGCTTATTTGGTGTTTTTGAGTCGAAATTCATTAATAGCACACTCAATAATCTTTGTGTGGGCTCTATATTGTGTCAGGATGTTGTCTATATCATATTCCTCTAGATATAATTCAGAGAACTCGAAATTACAACCAGTGTGGCTAGCTATACTGTGATCTTGTGTGCTATAATAGTGTTTTATGTAAATGCCAATGCATATGTCCATGTAGTGCAAGTCTACTGATGCTAGTTCATGAGGAAAGCACTCCTACAGTCTACTGGCAGTGTCTGTACATGATTCAGATAGCTATCATCAAGGTTGAACACTGTGATACACATGTACATGTTTCATGTACACCATAGATGTCTACACCTACATGTAACAATAGATGTCATATTCAATGACCCCCATTACAGATCTCCTGGCTGTATCACATAGATTTAGCATAGAATAGGTTGTAGGACGACTCTTTTTATGACCCAGCAGCAGTTTGACTTCATAACATGGGTGTATGCACTGTCATTTACATAGAACAGTGTTATATCACAAAAAATCATAGTATAGCTAGCCCACAGATTGTATTTTCGAGTTCTCTGAATTATATCTAGAGGAATATGATATAGACAACACCCTGACACAATATAGAGCCCACACAAAAATTATTGAGTGTGCTATTAATGAATTTCGACTCAAGAACACCAAATAAGCGCCCAAAACTCGTTGTTATAAGTGTGTTATAGTATAACAATGAGTGTGTTATGTATATCAAGTAATATTGTTCCAGCTTTTTGACTGTTAAGTGTGTCAAGTATAGTGACTGATAACACTGTTTTGAGTATTTATTGTCAACTGTGTTAAACATAATACTTATCACTACTGTTCCAAGTTTTAGTATGTCAGATGTGATAAGTACCAAGTGTACTGAACAAATTGAGTAATAAAAATTCTTCTGAGTGTTCAAGGGTACTAGGTGTGCTCAAAATATCATGTACATCCTATTTACTCAATGTTGTCAGTTTGGTGTGATTCTTGAGTGATATAAGCTATTCTGAGTGATTGTGGGTGCTAGAGGTGCTAAAAATAGCATATACATCATATATACTGACTGTATGGTGGATTTGGTATGATTTGGAGTGATAAAATTTTTACACTTGTCGTGTACTTTTTTTTTATTTTGCATTTTCAGGGCCAATGTGCAAAAACTTCTGCTCAGATATCTGTGTTCAACGTAGATTGGTGCATAAGTATACCTCAAAAAATTCCTAGCAGGGAAATTCCTGGTATAAGAAATTCCTACCAAAGGAAATTCCTACCAAGGGAAATTCCTACCCAAGGAAATTCCTACCACAAAAATATCTGAGGTTTGAGCCTATTTAGGTAAGGAATTATTCCCCTCGCTTGGTACCAGGAATTCCCTACTTGTTTGACTGCTTATAGGGAATTTCCTACCCCAGAAATGCATGAGGATTTTAGCCAACATAGGTAAGGAATTTCACACCTAGATTAGTACTAGGAATTCCCTACTTGTTGGGCTACTTGGGAATTTCCTTATAAGTGTGGAGTGGGAATTTCCCGGTCTAAAGGAATTTCCTGGGATCAGGATTTCTGGGAGTTTGAACCTACTTAGGTAGGGAATAAGCCAGGTGTCTACCTACCTAACTTGGTATATTTGGGGGGTTGCCTGAAGTGTAATTACAAGTCATGCAGGAATATTACAGGTGAGTGTTGAGTGAAAATGACCCGAAACCGGGTCAAATTTTGGTAGTCAGTGCAAGTGATCAATAAGGGAGTATTTGTGTATAATTACAGGTGATGTAGGGCAGTGTTCAGCACCGAGCAAAGCGAGTTAACAATAAATCAAATGGGCCGAGTAGATCGTTCAAAACGTGGTGAAGCAAGGTGAGTGTATATGTAATTACAAGTGTTGTAGGGCAGTGTTCAGCACCGAGCGAAGCGAGTTAACAATAAATTAAATGGGCCGAGTAGATCGTTCAGAACGTGATGAAGCAAGGTGAGTGTATATGTAATTACAGTGTTGTAGGGCAGTACTCAGCACCGAGCGAAGCGAGTTAACAATAAATCAAATGGGCCGAGTAGATCGTTCAAACGTGGTGAAGCAAGGTGAGTGTATAGGTAATTACAGGTGTTGTAGGGCAGTGTTCAGCACCGAGCGAAGCGAGTTAACAATAAATCAAATGGGCCGAGTAGATCGTTCAAAACGTGGTGAAGCAAGGTGAGTGTATGGGGAATTACAAGTCATGCAGGAATATTAAGGTGAGTGTTGAGTGAAAAATGACCCGAAACCGGGTCAAATTTTGGTAGTCAGTGCAAGTGATCAATAAGGGAGTATTTGTGTATAATTACAGGTGATGTAGGGCAGTGTTCAGCACCGAGCAAAGCGAGTTAACAATAAATCAAATGGGCCGAGTAGATCGTTCAAAAACGTGGTGAAGCAAGGTGAGTGTATATGTAATTACAAGTGTTGTAGGGCAGTGTTCAGCACCGAGCGAAGCGAGTTAACAATAAATCAAATGGGCCGAGTAGATCATTCAAAACGTGGTGAAGCAAGGTGAGTGTATGGGGAATTACAAGTCATGCAGGAATATTACAGGTGAGTGTTGAGTGAAAAATGACCCGAAACCGGGTCAAATTTTGGTAGTCAGTGCAAGTGATCAATAAGGGAGTATTTGTGTATAATTACAAGTGTTGTAGGGTAGTGTGCAGCAGTGAGTGTGATTACAAGTGTTGTAGGGCAGTGTTCAGCACCGAGCGAAGCGAGTTAACAATAAATCAAATGGGCCGAGTAGATCGTTCAAAACGTGATGAAGCAAGGTGAGTGTATATGTAATTACAAGTGTTGTAGGGCAGTATTCAGCACCGAGCGAAGCGAGTTAACAATAAATCAAATGGACCGAGTAGATCGTTCAAAACGTGGTGAAGCAAGGTGAGTGTATGGGGAATTACAGGTGCTGTAGGGCAGTTTTCAGCACCGAGCGAAGCGAGTTAACAATAAATCAAATGGGCCGAGTAGATCGTTCAAAACGTGGTGAAGCAAGGTGAGTGTATATGTAATTACAAGTGTTGTAGGGCAGTGTTCAGCACCGAGTGAAGCAAGTTAACAATAAATCAAATGGGCCGAGTAGATCGTTCAAAACGTGATGAAGCAAGGTGAGTGTATATGTAATTACAAGTCATGCAGGAATATTACAGGTGAGTGTTGAGTGAAAAATGACCCGAAACCGGGTCAAATTTTGGTAGTCAGTGCAAGTGATCAATAAGGGAGTATTTGTGTATAATTACAAGTGTTGTAGGGTAGTGTGCAGCAGTGAGTGTGATTACAAGTGATGTAGGGCAGTGTTCAGCACCGAGCAAAGCGAGTTAACAATAAATCAAATGGACCGAGTAGATCGTTCAGAACGTGATGAAGCAAGGTGAGTGTCTATGTAATTACAAGTGTTGTAGGGCAGTATTCAGCACCAAGCGAAGCGAGTTAACAATAAATCAAATGGGCCGAGTAGATCGTTCAAAACGTGGTGAAGCAAGGTGAGTGTATAGGTAATTACAAGTCATGCAGGAATATTACAGGTGAGTGTTGAGTGAAAAATGACCCGAAACCGGGTCAAATTTGGTAGTCAGTGCAAGTGATCAATAAGGGAGTATTTGTGTATAATTACAAGTGTTGTAGGTAGTGTGCAGCAGTGAGTGTGATTACAAGTGTTGTAGGGCAGTGTTCAGCACCGAGCGAAGCGAGTTAACAATAAATCAAATGGGCGGAGTAGATCGTTCGAAACGTGATGAAGCAAGGTGAGTGTATATGTAATTACAAGTGTTGTAGGGCAGTATTCAGCACGAGCGAAGCGAGTTAACAATAAATCAAATGGGCCGAGTAGATCGTTCAAAACGTGGTGAAGCAAGGTGAGTGTATATGTAATTACAAGTGTGTAGGGCAGTGTTCAGCACCGAGTGAAGCAAGTTAACAATAAATCAAATGGGCCGAGTAGATCGTTCAAAACGTGATGAAGCAAGGTGGGTGTATATGTAATTACAAGTGTTGTAGGGCAGTATTCAGCACCAAGCGAAGCGAGTTAACAATAAATCAAATGGGCCGAGTAGATCGTTCAAAACGTGGTGAAGCAAGGTGAGTGTATAGGTAATTACAAGTCATGCAGGAATATTACAGGTGAGTGTGAGTGAAAATGACCCGAAACCGGGGTCAAATTTTGGTAGTCAGTGCAAGTGATCAATAAGGGAGTATTGTGTATAATTACAGGTGATGTAGGGCAGTGTTCAGCACCGAGGAAGCGAGTTAACAATAATCAAATGGGCCGAGTAGATCATTCAAAACGTGGTGAAGCAAGGTGAGTGTATGGGGAATTACAAGTCATGCAGGAATATTACAGGTGAGTGTTGAGTGAAAAATGACCCGAAACCGGGTCAAATTTGGTAGTCAGTGCAAGTGATCAATAAGGAGTATTTGTGTATAATTACAGGTGATGTAGGCAGTATTCAGCACCGAGCGAAGAGAGTTAACAATAAATCAAATGGGCGAGTAGATCGTTCAAAACGTGGTGAAGCAAGGTGAGTGTATAGGTAATTACAAGTCATGCAGGAATATTACAGGTGAGTGTTGAGTGAAAAATGACCCGAAACCGGGTCAAATTTTGGTAGTCAGTGCAAGTGATCAATAAGGGAGTATTTGTGTATAATTACAAGTGTTGTAGGGTAGTGTGCAGCAGTGAGTGGTTACAAGTGTTGTAGGGCAGTGTTCAGCACGAGCGAAGCGAGTTAACATAAATCAAATGGGCCGAGTAGTCGTTCAAACGTGATGAAGCAAGGTGAGTGTATATGTAATTACAAGTGTTGTAGGGCAGTATTCAGCACGACGAAGCGAGTTAACAATAAATAATGGGCCGAGTAGATCGTTCAAAACGTGGTAACAGGTGAGTGTATATGTAATTACAAGTGTTTGTAGGGCAGTGTTCAGCACCGAGTGAAGCAAGTTAACAATAAATCAAATGGGCCGAGTAGATCGTTCAAAACGTGATGAAGCAAGGTGAGTGTATATGTAATTACAAGTGTTGTAGGGCAGTATTCACACCGAGCGAAGCGAGTTAACAATAAATCAAATGGGCCGAGTAGATCGTTCAAAACGTGATGAAGCAAGGTGAGTGTATATGTAATACAAGTGTTGTAGGCAGTGTTCAGCACGAGCGAAGCGAGTTAACAATAAATCAAATGGGCCGAGTAGATCGTTCAAACGTGATGAAGCAAGGTGAGTGTATATGTAATTACAAGTGTGTAGGGCAGTATTCAGCACCAAGCGAAGCGAGGTAACAATAATCAAATGGGCCGAGTAGATCGTTCAAAACGTGGTGAAGCAAGGTGAGTGTATATGTAATTACAAGTGTTGTAGGGCAGTTCAGCACCGAGTGAAGCAAGTTAACAATAAATCAAATGGCCGAGTAGATCGTTCAAACGTGATGAAGCAAGGTGAGTGTATATGTAATTACAAGTCATGCAGGAATATTACAGGTGAGTGTGAGTGAAAAATGACCCGAAACCGGGTCAAATTTTGGTAGTCAGTGCAAGTGATCAATAAGGGAGTATTTGTGTATAATTACAAGTGTTGTAGGGTAGTGTGCAGCAGTGATGTGATTACAAGTGTGTAGGCAGTGTTCAGCACCGAGCGAAGCGAGTTAACAATATCAAATGGCCGAGTAGATCGTTCAAAACGTGATGAAGGCAAGGTAGTGTATATGTAATTACAAGTGTTGTAGGCAGTATTCAGCACCGAGCGAAGCGAGTTAACAATAAATCAAATGGGCGAGTAGATCGTTCAAAACGTGGTGAAGCAAGGTGAGTGTATATGTAATTACAAGTGTTGTAGGGCAGTGTTCAGCACCGAGCAAAGCGAGTTAACAATAAATCAAATGGACCGAGTAGATCGTTCAGAACGTGATGAAGCAAGGTGAGTGTATATGTAATTACAAGTGTTGTAGGGCAGTATTCAGCACCAAGCGAAGCGAGTTAACAATAAATCAAATGGGCCGAGTAGATCGTTCAAAACGTGGTGAAGCAAGGTGAGTGTATAGGTAATTACAAGTCATGCAGGAATATTACAGGTGAGTGTTGAGTGAAAAATGACCCGAAACCGGGTCAAATTTTGGTAGTCAGTGCAAGTGATCAATAAGGGAGTATTTGTGTATAATTACAAGTGTTGTAGGGTAGTGTGCAGCAGTGAGTGTGATTACAAGTGTTGTAGGGCAGTGTTCAGCACCGAGCGAAGCGAGTTAACAATAAATCAAATGGGCCGAGTAGATCGTTCAAAACGTGATGAAGCAAGGTGAGTGTATATGTAATTACAAGTGTTGTAGGGCAGTATTCAGCACGAGCGAAGCGAGTTAACAATAAATCAAATGGACCGAGTAGATCGTTCAAAACGTGGTGAAGCAAGGTGAGTGTATGGGGAATTACAGGTGCTGTAGGGCAGTTTTCAGCACCGAGCGAAGCGAGTTAACAATAAATCAAATGGGCCGAGTAGATCGTTCAAAACGTGGTGAAGCAAGGTGAGTGTATATGTAATTACAAGTGTTGTAGGGCAGTGTTCAGCACCGAGTGAAGCAAGTTAACAATAAATCAAATGGGCCGAGTAGATCGTTCAAAACGTGATGAAGCAAGGTGAGTGTATATGTAATTACAAGTCATGCAGGAATATTACAGGTGAGTGTTGAGTGAAAAATGACCCGAAACCGGGTCAAATTTTGGTAGTCAGTGCAAGTGATCAATAAGGGAGTATTTGTGTATAATTACAAGTGTTGTAGGGTAGTGTGCAGCAGTGAGTGTGATTACAAGTGATGTAGGGCAGTGTTCAGCACCGAGCAAAGCGAGTTAACAATAAATCAAATGGACCGAGTAGATCGTTCAGAACGTGATGAAGCAAGGTGAGTGTCTATGTAATTACAAGTGTTGTAGGGCAGTATTCAGCACCAAGCGAAGCGAGTTAACAATAAATCAAATGGGCCGAGTAGATCGTTCAAAACGTGGTGAAGCAAGGTGAGTGTATAGGTAATTACAAGTCATGCAGGAATATTACAGGTGAGTGTTGAGTGAAAAATGACCCGAAACCGGGTCAAATTTTGGTAGTCAGTGCAAGTGATCAATAAGGGAGTATTTGTGTATAATTACAAGTGTTGTAGGGTAGTGTGCAGCAGTGAGTGTGATTACAAGTGTTGTAGGGCAGTGTTCAGCACCGAGCGAAGCGAGTTAACAATAAATCAAATGGGCCGAGTAGATCGTTCAAAACGTGATGAAGCAAGGTGAGTGTATATGTAATTACAAGTGTTGTAGGGCAGTATTCAGCACCGAGCGAAGCGAGTTAACAATAAATCAAATGGACCGAGTAGATCGTTCAAAACGTGGTGAAGCAAGGTGAGTGTATGGGGAATTACAGGTGCTGTAGGGCAGTTTTCAGCACCGAGCGAAGCGAGTTAACAATAAATCAAATGGGCCGAGTAGATCGTTCAAAACGTGGTGAAGCAAGGTGAGTGTATATGTAATTACAAGTGTTGTAGGGCAGTGTTCAGCACCGAGTGAAGCAAGTTAACAATAAATCAAATGGGCCGAGTAGATCGTTCAAAACGTGATGAAGCAAGGTGAGTGTATATGTAATTACAAGTCATGCAGGAATATTACAGGTGAGTGTTGAGTGAAAAATGACCCGAAACCGGGTCAAATTTTGGTAGTCAGTGCAAGTGATCAATAAGGGAGTATTTGTGTATAATTACAAGTGTTGTAGGGTAGTGTGCAGCAGTGAGTGTGATTACAAGTGTTGTAGGGCAGTGTTCAGCACCGAGCGAAGCGAGTTAACAATAAATCAAATGGGCCGAGTAGATCGTTCAAAACGTGATGAAGCAAGGTGAGTGTATAGGTAATTACAAGTCATGCAGGAATATTACAGGTGAGTGTTGAGTGAAAAATGACCCGAAACCGGGTCAAATTTTGGTAGTCAGTGCAAGTGATCAATAAGGGAGTATTTGTGTATAATTACAAGTGTTGTAGGGTAGTGTGCAGCAGTGAGTGTGATTACAAGTGTTGTAGGGCAGTGTTCAGCACCGAGCGAAGCGAGTTAACAATAAATCAAATGGGCCGAGTAGATCGTTCAAAACGTGATGAAGCAAGGTGAGTGTATAGGTAATTACAAGTCATGCAGGAATATTACAGGTGAGTGTTGAGTAAAAAATGACCCGAAACCGGGTCAAATTTTGGTAGTCAGTGCAAGTGATCAATAAGGGAGTATTTGTGTATAATTACAAGTGTTGTAGGGTAGTATTCAGCACCGAGCGAAGCGAGTTAACAATAAATCAAATGGGCCGAGTAGATCGTTCAAAACGTGATGAAGCAAGGTGAGTGTATAGGTAATTACAAGTCATGCAGGAATATTACAGGTGAGTGTTGAGTGAAAAATGACCCGAAACCGGGTCAAATTTTGGTAGTCAGTGCAAGTGATCAATAAGGGAGTATTTGTGTATAATTACAAGTGTTGTAGGGCAGTGTTCAGCACCGAGCGAAGCGAGTTAACAATAAATCAAATGGACCGAGTAGATCGTTCAAAACGTGGTGAAGCAAGGTGAGTGTATGGGAATTACAAGTCATGCAGGAATATTACAGGTGAGTGTTGAGTGAAAAATGACCCGAAACCGGGTCAAATTTTGGTAGTCAGTGCAAGTGATCAATAAGGGAGTATTTGTGTATAATTACAAGTGTTGTAGGGTAGTGTGCAGCAGTGAGTGTGATTACAAGTGTTGTAGGGCAGTGTTCAGCACCGAGCGAAGCGAGTTAACAATAAATCAAATGGGCCGAGTAGACCGTTCAAAACGTGGTGAAGCAAGGTGAGTGTATAGGTAATTACAGTGTGTGCACCGAGCGAAGCGAGTTAACAATAAATCAAATGGGCCGAGTAGATCGTTCAAAACGTGATGAAGCAAGGTGAGTGTATATGTAATTACAGGTGATGTAGGGCAGTGTTCAGCACGAGCGAAGCGAGTTAACAATAAATCAAATGGGCCGAGTAGACCGTTCAAAACGTGGTGAAGCAAGGTGAGTGTATGGGGAATTACAAGTCATGCAGGAATATTACAGGTGAGTGTTGAGTGAAAATGACCTGAAACCGGGTCAAATTTTGGTAGTCAGTGCAAGTGATCAATAAGGGAGTATTTGTGTATAATTACAAGTGTTGTAGGGTAGTGTGCAGCAGTGAGTGTGATTACAAGTGTTGTAGGGCAGTGTTCAGCACCAAGCGAAGCGAGTTAACAATAAATCAAATGGGCCGAGTAGATCGTTCAAAACGTGGTGAAGCAAGGTGAGTGTATAGGTAATTACACACTTCAGGCAACCCCCCAAATATACCAAGTTAGGTAGGTAGACACCTGGCTTATTCCTTACCTAAGTAGGTTCAAATTCCCAGAAAATCCTGATCCCAGGAAATTCCTTTAGACCAGGAAATTCCCACTCCACACTTATAAGGAAATTTCCAAGTAGCCCAACAAGTAGGGAATTCCTAGTACAAAACTAGGTGTGAAATTCCCTACCTAAATAGGCTGAAATTCCCAGACATTTCTGGGGTAGGAAATCCCTACCTACCTAAGGGATTTCCTTTGGTAGGAATGTAGGAATTTCCTGTGGTAGGAATTTCCCTTGGTAGGAATTTCCCTTGGTAGGAATTTCTTTTGGTAGGAATTTCCCTTGGTAGGAATTTCCTTTGGTAGGAATTTCCCTTGGTAGGAATTTCCCTTGGTAGGAATTTCCTTAGGTTTCCTCATATAGAAATTCCTTTAGGTGGGAATTTCCTGTGTTAGGAACTTCCTTATGGCAGTGAGATAGGAATTCCTTGAGGGACACTTATGCACTACTTATAACTACATCTAACACATATATCTGAGCGGAAAATATTGCAATCTAGAGTAAACTCAACAAAATTCTTCCTTAGGGTAATGAAGGTAAGAATAACAATGAGTTTGGGCGCTTATGGGCGCTTATTTGGTGTTTTTGAGTCGAAATTCATTAATAGCACACTCAATAATTTTGTGTGGGCTCTATATTGTGTCAGGATGTTGTCTATATCATATTCCTCTAGATATAATTCGGAGAACTCGAAAATACAACCTGTGTGGCTAGCTATACTGTGATCTTGTGTGATATAATAGTGTTTTATGTAAATGCCAATGCATATGTCCATGTAGTGCAAGTATACTGATGCTAGTCATGAGAAAAGCACTCCTACAGTCTACTGGCAGTGTCTGTACATGATTCAGATAGCTATCATAAAGGTTGGACACTGTGATACACATGTACATGTTTCATGTACACCATAGATGTCTACACTTACATGTAACAATAGATGTCATATTCAATGACCCCCATTACAGATCTCTTGGCTGTATCACATAGAGTTAGCATAGAATAGGTTGTAGGATGACTCTTTTCATGACCCAGCAGCAGTTTGACTTCATAACATGGGTGTATGCACTGTCATTTACATAAAACAGTGTTATATCACAAAAAATCATAGCATAGCTAGCCCCACAGGTTGTATTTTCGAGTTCTCCGAATTATATCTAGAGGAATATGATATAGACAACATCCTGACACAATATAGAGCCCACACAAAAATTATTGAGTGTGCTATTAATGAATTTCGACTCAAAAACACCAAATAAGCGCCCAAAACTCGTTGTTATAAGTGTGTTATAGTATAACAATGAGTGTGTTATGTATATCAAGTAATATTGTTCCGACTTTTTGACTGTTAAGTGTGTTAAGTATAGTGACTGATAACACTATTTTGAGTATTTATTGTCAACTGTGTTAACATAATACATATCACTACTGTTCCAAGTTTTAGTATGTTAGGTGTGATAAGTACCAAGTGTACTGAACATATTGAGTAATAAAAATTGTTCTGAGTGTTCAAGGTACTAGGTGTGCTAAAAATATCATGTACATCATATTTACTCAATGTTGTCAGTTTGGTGTGATTTAAGTGATATAAGCTATTCTGAGTGATTGGGTGCTAGAGGTGCTAAAAATAGCATATACATCATATACTGACTGTATAGTGGATTTGGTATGATTTGGAGTGATAAAATTTTTTACACTTGTCGCGTATTTTTTTTTTTTGCATTTTCAGGGCCAATGTGCAAAAACTTCTGCTCAGATATCTGTGTTCAACGTAGATTGGTGCATAAGTATACCTCAAAAAATTCCTAGCAGGGAAATTCCTGGTATAAGAAATTCCTACCAAAGGAAATTCCTACCAAGGGAAATTCCTACCCAAGGAAATTCCTACCACAAAAATATCTGAGGTTTGAGCCTATTTAGGTAAGGAATTATTCCCCTCGCTTGGTACCAGGAATTCCCTACTTGTTTGACTGCTTATAGGGAATTTCCTACCCCAGAAATGCATGAGGATTTTAGCCAACATAGGTAAGGAATTTCACACCTAGATTAGTACTAGGAATTCCCTACTTGTTGGGCTACTTGGGAATTTCCTTATAAGTGTGGAGTGGGAATTTCCCGGTCTAAAGGAATTTCCTGGGATCAGGATTTTCTGGGAGTTTGAACCTACTTAGGTAGGGAATAAGCCAGGTGTCTACCTACCTAACTTGGTATATTTGGGGGGTTGCCTGAAGTGTAATTACAAGTCATGCAGGAATATTACAGGTGAGTGTTGAGTGAAAAATGACCCGAAACCGGGTCAAATTTTGGTAGTCAGTGCAAGTGATCAATAAGGGAGTATTTGTGTATAATTACAGGTGATGTAGGGCAGTGTTCAGCACCGAGCAAAGCGAGTTAACAATAAATCAAATGGGCCGAGTAGATCGTTCAAACGTGGTGAAGCAAGGTGAGTGTATATGTAATTACAAGTGTTGTAGGGCAGTGTTCAGCACCGAGCGAAGCGAGTTAACAATAAATTAAATGGGCCGAGTAGATCGTTCAGAACGTGATGAAGCAAGGTGAGTGTATATGTAATTACAAGTGTTGTAGGGCAGTACTCAGCACCGAGCGAAGCGCGAGTTAACAATAAATCAAATGGGCCGAGTAGATCGTTCAAAACGTGGTGAAGCAAGGTGAGTGTATAGGTAATTACAGGTGTTGTAGGGCAGTGTTCAGCACCGAGCGAAGCGAGTTAACAATAAATCAAATGGGCCGAGTAGATCGTTCAAAACGTGGTGAAGCAAGGTGAGTGTATGGGGAATTACAAGTCATGCAGGAATATTACAGGTGAGTGTTGAGTGAAAAATGACCCGAAACCGGGTCAAATTTTGGTAGTCAGTGCAAGTGATCAATAAGGGAGTATTTGTGTATAATTACAGGTGATGTAGGGCAGTGTTCAGCACCGAGCAAAGCGAGTTAACAATAAATCAAATGGGCCGAGTAGATCGTTCAAAAACGTGGTGAAGCAAGGTGAGTGTATATGTAATTACAAGTGTTGTAGGGCAGTGTTCAGCACCGAGCGAAGCGAGTTAACAATAAATCAAATGGGCCGAGTAGATCATTCAAAACGTGGTGAAGCAAGGTGAGTGTATGGGGAATTACAAGTCATGCAGGAATATTACAGTGAGTGTTGAGTGAAAAATGACCCGAAACCGGGTCAAATTTTGGTAGTCAGTGCAAGTGATCAATAAGGGAGTATTTGTGTATAATTACAAGTGTTGTAGGGTAGTGGCAGCGTGAGTGTGATTACAAGTGTTGTAGGCAGTGTTCAGCACGAGCGAAGCGAGTTAACAATAAATCAAATGGGCCGAGTAGATCGTTCAAAACGTGATGAAGCAAGGTGAGTGTATATGTAATTACAAGTGTTGTAGGGCAGTATTCAGCACCGAGCGAAGCGAGTTAACAATAAATCAAATGGCCGAGTAGATCGTTCAAAACGTGGTGAAGCAAGGTGAGTGTATGAATTACAGTGCTGTAGGGCAGTTTTCAGCACCGAGCGAAGCGAGTTAACAATAAATCAAATGGGCCGAGTAGATCGTTCAAAACGTGGTGAAGCAAGGTGAGTGTATATGTAATTACAAGTGTTGTAGGGCAGTGTTCAGCACCGAGTGAAGCAAGTTAACAATAAATCAAATGGGCCGAGTAGATCGTTCAAAACGTGATGAAGCAAGGTGAGTGTATATGTAATTACAAGTCATGCAGGAATATTACAGGTGAGTGTTGAGTGAAAAATGACCCGAAACCGGGTCAAATTTTGGTAGTCAGTGCAAGTGATCAATAAGGGAGTATTGTGTATATTACAAGTGTTGTAGGGTAGTGTGCAGCAGTGAGTGTGATACAAGTGATGTAGGGCAGTGTTCAGCACCGAGCAAAG